>JANHFP010001924.1:35638-45804 GCA_032468135.1 Calamaria suluensis | reverse complement strand
AGGAATTGTGGGAGTTGAAGTCCACAAGTCTTAAAGTTGCCAAGGTTGGAGACCCCTGCATTAGAGAAAATAAATATTGGCTTTGCACAATGTGCAGCTAATTGCCCAACCTGGTTATTTCAAGTATGAGACTTCCTCAGAAATAAATTTCAGTTTCAACAGGGAATTTTTTTAAAGAACGTCAACAATTGAACAATTATAGTATTGAGTAATCTGTTTGAAATATATACATTTCTGAAAATTCACACACAGAAGAATAGGAAAAATGACTTAACTCTATTTTTCTTTAATTAAAAATTACTTGTAGTTGCTTTATTATAGGAATATTTCATACCCTAGGCAGAAAATATAACTCATCAAAATTAAGACTTTGGAGAAACAGGGAATATTTAAGGACAATAAGTGAGTTCTTTTGTTTTAAAACAGCAGTCCCCAACCTTTGCGGCTTGGCGGGGTGATGGAGGAGAGGGGAATCGGGCAGCATAAGCTTGACTTGTGCGAGCGGTAGGGTAGCATCCATGTGTGCACCTCAACTTGCACAAGTTGAGCTATGCGTACTGACCCACTGCTTGTGCAACCTGCATCCAAATAGGCCATGTCTGGTAGTGGGCTGCGTTGGGGATGCCTGTTTAAAATATAAAGGGAAAATTGAAATAGATATTGAAAGGGAGAGAGAACACTTAAAGTCAACCGCTCCAAACTTCATTGCAGAAAATATGACTTCAGAAACAGAGTGGTCAATGCCTGGAATACACTACTTGACTTTGTGTTTTCTTCCCCAAACCCCCAAAACTTTAACCTAAGACTGTCTACTGTTGAGCTCACTCCATTCCTAAGAGGTCTGTAAGGGATGTGCATAAGAGCACCAGTGTGCCTACTGTTCCTGTCCAAATGTTCTCTTTATTTGTATTCATTTTTATATCCAATTCATGCTTATACCTAATATGTAATTGACAAATAAATAAATAATAATAAAAATGAGGTATATTCTTTCTTAAAATGTCTAGACTTCTGGATGCTATCATTTCACATTCTGATACTGGTTGTCTTGATCCATATCTCGGAAATAAATTGAGCCAAAATGGAATTTCAAGTGCACAATTTAATGTTGTGTATGTTGATGTATTTGACAGTGAAGTCTAATGTGTATTTAGATACTGAGGTTTTCCAATATTAAAAGCTCTGTGACAAAAAATAACAAGTGGACAGATTATGTTTTAAATTTATAATTTAAATTTTATTAACTATGCATAGCATTTGTAACCAAAAATGCAGTCATTTGCCTCACAGGCAATATTGTTAATCAGAGTTTTATTATGAGCAAAATTGTTACTTTCTAATACCAAAGTGGATTTCTTAAGTTTCTTACAAACCAATGTCAAACAGCACAAAGATTGTATGTCTGTGTTTTAAAAATAACATCCATTGTAAAGAGAAGTCTCAGGTCAAGATGGTTTCGAACTGTCCAGGTGGCTTCTAACAATACTTTAATATCAGGCAATCTGTTCCAATAACAACTGGCTCAATGCTATATTTACGGCCTCAAGCACTCAAAGTCCTTTTCTTTCTTGAAAGTGAAGTGTATTGCATATAGAGAAATAACATGGGAGAAAATATCCCATGATTATGGGAAGGATTCACTAGTAATCTTTGCAGAACTGAGAAAAATATCAGTACAAATTACAAGCTATCAAAATTACTGAGATGAAAACTCATTTTATCTTCCATTAGATCCAATTTACCTTAGTTAGAAGAATGTATCTCAGCAATTGTAACATTATTTAAGTCATGGCAGACTCACATCTTATATTTATCTTCCAATTTCAGGTTTGGAAAGGTGACATATGATGATGCTTTTTAAAACAGAATAGTTTCATGGGCAAGCAACACATCTAGAGTGCAGCTACTGATGATGTACAATTCAATTTTTATTCTGTTTTGCATTCATAGTATAATAAATAAGACTTTAGCTGCTACCAAAAGCTGTGCCAGCTACTGTAGAAATTCAATTTATAGTTGCATATTTTTAAATAGGAGTCTTTGAATTCATTTGATTAAATTCTGCTTTCTTGTGGCCTTAATGAGAATTTTAATTCTCAAGGGATTTTCACTAGGCCCAATGGAAATATGAAACTATTACATTTCAGTAAGTGCAAGAAACCAACTCCTTTGGTCTTAAATAAAACCCTAAAGTGTAGCTGCATATATTTAATATTGTTGTAATACATATTGGCAGAACAATAAATTGCTTTAGGATTTACAATCTATTCAATCCTGCTTTCCATTATAAAACAACTTTATTTTCTAAAGAGGCAACATAGTTCCACCCCTATCCATTATTAACTAAAGACTTTATATAATTTAGAATGCTATATTAACCAAATAATAACTTAAGAGAATAATGAAAATAAAACAAATAAATAAAACTAAGGTTTGCCAAATTATGTATATTAGCATGCAATCCTCTACCAATTTTGTGGAGTTTGAGACAATTTAACTGTGACTAGAAAAATAGAATTTAAATATTTCACTCACCCACTCCTTGGGAACAGAATCTTTTTCAATTCCTTTTAAAAATTGGTGTTCATGGTAATTTATCAGTAAGATCTTGAATTTGGAATTTGGTACTAAAGGTATTATTATTATACTAAAGGTATAATTCTGGTTCATTCTAAAGCCTCTCATTCAAAGGGGCTTAATATGTGTCAATGGAAACAATGATTTCATTTTATTTATTTATCAAGCATATATACGATAACAGGTAAAAGTATAAACATAATTTGAATACATGAAAAGAGTGAGAGTAAAAAGGAATATTAGGATAGGGATGGTAGGCATGCTGGTGCACTTATGCACGCTCCTTACAGATCTCTTAGGAATGGAGTGAGGTCAACAGTAGACAGTCTTAGTTTAAAATTTGGGAGGGTTTGGAGAAGAAACCACAGAGTCAGGTAGCGCATTCCAGGCATTGACCACTCTGTTACAGAAGTCATATTTTCTGCAATCGAATTTGGAGTTGTTTACTTTTGAGTTTGTATCTATTATTTGCTTGTGTACTGTTTTGGTTGAAGCTGAAGTAGTCATTGACAGGTACGACATTGTGACAGATAATTTTATGTACTACGCTTAGATCAGACCGTAGTTGGCATAGTTCTAAGTTGTGTAAGCCCAAAATTTCATGTCTGGTGGCATAAGGCATTTTATTGTGGGTAGAGGAGTGGCACATTAATTTATTCATTTATGTTTATATCCTGCCTGTCTACTGAAGCATATTAATATAGGATTGAAATTAATGATAACATGCAGAATAGAAAGGTAAAAAAATAGAAATGAAAACAGTGCTAAAATGTATTAATAATAGCAAGCCCTACTTTCTGCGTGTCGACTGAGCGGCAAGCAGAGGGAAGAAGAGCGTCTTTCACATGTATCATTATTGCTTCTCTGAAGATGGGTAAGTCAAGCTCAGTGTTATTAGCATTGTGATGTCACTTTAAAAGTTTTGACGTTTTCCCCAAGAGATTTCATTTGTTGAAATGCTGAACAGTGGGGAGCCTGGAGCATGGAAGGGGTACAAGAAGAGGCTAAATCATACAGAAGGACACCAAGGACTATGATATCAAAAGCTGATGAGAAATTCCTAAGAATTAGTAATTCATCACTGAACTATCCGGCTTCTAGCAGAGGTCATCCATCAAGAAAGCCTGATTAAAATGGATCCAGAAATCGTTATCTTCCAGGATGGTTTAGAATCGCAAGACCGTCAGTTCTTTGGTCACCTTTCCTAGCAATGGCATGTTTGAGAGCAGGTCTATAATTGCATAGATCTCAAGGTCGGGCCTCAGTGGAGCTCTTATCAATGTCTATTTTAGTCTATTAGAGAGAAACAAGTCTCCACCCCTGCACTCACCCCAATCCCCAAGTAATATTACTTCTTAACCATGGGGTCAGAAGAAGTCAAATCTGAACAAGTAGGTACTACAACTTATCTTTCTACATACCCCTATTTTTCCTGGCTTAATGTTTTCCATGAGTTCTGCTTGTTATTTCCAGAATTCCCAGCTATCCTGTCTACTGGAAGGGATGAGTTACAGGAGAGATCCAGATTTTAAGCCTTTCCTTAAGGACATAGGGGCATAGGTGGATTCAGTCGCTTTGCACCAGTTAAGCCAAACCAGTTGTTAAATTACTCACCACTTGCTATCAAAGTGGATCCTGGATGCTGCACTGCATTGTCCATTGAGAAACGGACAATGGAGTGGTTGGTGCAAGGGAAGAAGGCCGCTTTCCCTTTCTTCTCCCTGTTTCTCCTCCTTCCCTTAAGTCTGATCCTAAGATCTACTTTGATAGTGGGGAAGAGGGATAATTGATCAAACTAACCCTACAGTCTCCCCTATATTGGGCCGAGCTTTTATTGGGCTACCAACTTAATTCCTCACCCCTCTCACTTTTGCCCGCAGACTGACCAATACCCCCTGCATGCAGCTCCATGGGGAGGGTGGAATCCCTCCCTCCATTTCTTCAGCTTCCTGTCTGAGCTCTCAGGAACATCAACTTGTCTCTATGGTAACCCCCCTCCTTGTTCCTCGGAAATCTCACTTCTTAAAGGATCCACGCCCAGAAGACTGAAACAGCCAAAGACCAACGTGCAGACAAGCACCCTCAGAAGCTGCCTTTTGGCAAAGGGTGGAAATTTAACACCTGGTTCGCCCAGGGTCAGGTTGGCAGTCATGGGAGGCTTGTCCTGCATGTGGCGTACAGGAGAACAGGGATGGGCTACACATCTCACAATAGCTAACCTGACCCTGGGCAAACTAGTTGTTAAAATTATTTGAATCTGGCCCTGGGTAGAACTATGTAGCCTTTTAGAATGTTCTAAGGCAGTTCCTCCTGTGATAGAACAGTGAGAACCTCTATCGGCTTATGATACAACAAATTTAGCATAATTAATGTTAACAGGCCTGAACTATGTTCAAAAATATAATAGGGAACTATTTATTTTTGTAAGTTATAAATCCGGCTTGTGGAATTTCAATTACTCCAAATCCTGTTCTGCTCATACTTAGTTAAAAGTGACATAAAAAACACCACCATAAATTAATCCAATTGGGAATCCTGAATTTTAATTTCAGCAGTGGATATTTTTCTCTCTTGTCATTGTGTTCAAAATTCTGTGTACTCGGGTGAAATGTTGAGATTTTAAGTATAGCTACAGATACCATCTTCCAAGTAACTAAATAATTTCAGTATCATTTGAAAAGTAGTTGCTATGAATATCTAAGGAAAGACAGACTGCGAATTCTAATTCAGCACCATGTATGGGATGCTATATACTGGGGCAGTAAAATAATTGCATCATTAAACAACTAGAACACCCATATATATGGCTTATTTGCTACTGTATATGTGTGTACAAGATGTACCGCTTCAGCTAGGGAATATTCATTAGGAATAAAATAGCATCGTTATTTATTCTTTTCAACAGTGATTTTTTAAAAAATGTAATATATTACCATATCTCAAGAAGCTGCACAACCTGATAATTCTAGGACGCTTTGCCAAAAGATGATTGGGTTTAACACCACACTGACACTTTTGATACCCGTGATGCCATAAATGATACAAAATGACAATTTCCTAAATTCTGCAGAATTTAAATGCTTTGACATATTAAACTCCTCCCCTCCTCCTTCCCCCCAGTGAAGCATAATGTGTAGGAATAAACTGAAGGGAAGTGATATTCTTTGCATAAGTGCCCATTCCATCACTTATATGAATATGAAAATTGTGTTTATGTGTCTGTTATATTATTACTCGAATGGGACCAGTTTGTAACGGTATGTGAGAATGACCTTGGGAGACAAGGGAAAGAGCCACAGCCAGAGGATTGGTTGGAAAAGAGATCTGCAGAAGGAATGTGGGCATGGCAAACACCTCCCTAGTTTTGGGGACTGTAAAGGCAGCAGGAGAGAAATTTTCAGACTTGCATGATTGTGTTAATGTCACTTTACAATCATGGAGAATTAGCTCATCTGAATGTGCTTCCTGTCTGGACTACCTTGCAAGGCTGACACAATTCTACATGCATTTTAAGAGCAAAGGGTTCCCTAAACCCATATGTATTCAATAAATGAGACATCTGAAGGACGTAGTTTGTGCTTACTTGCTCCCATTCCACTTTCAGAATACGCTGGCTCAGTCTTTGCCTTTGAATAATGAAACAAAAAACCGATGGTCAGCAAAGTGAAGTCATTAAGAATAAATCAGCTCTGTTTCCATCCAGAAAGAGCTTAATGTTACACTTTGCAGTACACCATTGTAGCTGTGCTTGGCTCTCATATTGATTTTTTTCCTCCTCTCCACAGCAGTGAACATACAGAATCAGCAGGTTCCCTCTTGCACTCAGTCACATTAAAACAAAATAATGAAAAAAAAAAGACAGTAACTTCAGAAGCCTGGTATGTGGAAGCACAACTGTGACACCTGGTCCTGGCCAATGCATAAATATGCATAACCAAGAGACGAACTTGCTGATTCTGCATGTTCATGGTGGGGGATGTACGATCAGCGGGGAGCAATGACCTGCATTATTTTTGCAATGCAGAGTTGAATAGAATCCCAGTAGAGATAAAAAAAATCTGATATATGCCAAATACAGGGAAGCCTGAACCCATTTCTGAAATTCAAAACCACTTCATATTCTAAAATTAGGTGAAGTAGGAGAAAAGCATCTGTTTCCATGCAAAATGCTGTTTTAGCATTTTAGACCCAATACATTTTGTGACTTTTCTGAGAAAACATCTATGTAAATTCTCTGTTGCTTAATTTTTATTCAGTCTGATTTTATTGGTTGTGAGGGAAGGTTAGTAGTAATTTCATTTACTTTTGAAATTTCTGAGACAGACAGACTCCATTACACTTTCAAGGGTCTGAAAGGAGCTTTTACTTTGCACCTTTCAACTAGCAATGTTGTAACAGTGAACATCAATTCCTCAATCACTCTTTTAATTAGACACTCCAAAAAGTGAGAAATGGAGTAATGGATATCTAAATCCCATTCTTAATAACACATCAATTTGGTGTATGTTTAGACACTTTGAAACCCTACTCAGTTCAAAATCTATAACAAGTACTGTTCATAGCCATTAGTTTATTCAAATTTAAATAATTATACTCCAGATTTAAAAACATTCACAATGCTATAATTATAGTTTAATACATATAATGCTAAAATACAATACTTGAGTGGAAATTGTTATTCACAGAATCATAAAAAATAGAAACAGCGATGTTGGAAATTTAAATTCCAAGTATTAACCAAGATTATTTGAAACTAACATAAGATTATATTTCTTTGACAAATGAAAAAGAGAAATCAGACAGTTTTTATATTAACTTAGGTGAAAATTTAAGTCTTTGATAACTCTTAGTATCTATTGATCTTGAGACTTCTAATTTTAAAAAATAAAATTTGAAACATTTTAAAATAAAAATTGAAGGCATATTACAAACTTGTTATTTTATCTGTTGTCAAACTAAATGACTAAATTTTGACATCTAACGTCCCATTACTAGATACTACCTGCTCTTTGGTCAAGCCTAGAGAACTATGTCAATCCTGCAAGCTATTTGAAAAAATACCGTAAACTCCATATAGATGGCAAACATTTTTGTCAAATTGTTTTTATAATCTACAGCCATTTTAGAAAATGTTGGTGTTCTTTAAATATGATTAAACTACTACTCCATTGATATCAGAAGCTTCTACCAAGGCACTTCTGGGTTGAAAAGATTAGCCGGTGACATCACTGTTGCCCAGGGGATGTCTGAGAAGACTCCTTTCCTGTCTGTTATTTTCCCATCAAAGTGGTACCTATTTATCTACTTGAATTTGCATGCTTCCAATCTGTTAGGTGGGCAGGAGCTGGGACAAATTGACTGGAGTTCATTCCATCACTCGGTTTGCTCTTGGGGTTTTGAACTGCTGAGCTGTCAACTTTTCAATGGTCTTTTGACTCAGTGTCCTAACCCCACGAGCCACTGTAATCCCTTAAATATGGCTATGAAACATTTGGGTGGGGTGTTGTTGTACCAGTTCACAAGCATGGCTGTCTCAAATCTACAAAATCTGCAGGTGAAACATGCCTATCTTTTTTTAGTCAGATTGCTTATTCAATTAATTTTTAGGTCACACCTGAGACTCTATCAAAGTCTCAATCTCTTGCTTCCCTATCTATAAATAGTAATTTCCTTTTCTTCTCAGTGTCATTTATCATCCTCTCACACTCCTTTTTCTTCAATAGAATGATTGGAAATATGATATGTACCACATCATTACGTTCAGCAAAAATATCTTAAGACACTTTAATTTTAATGTTATGACCTACCACAACACTGGAACATGGGAGTCAAGATGGCAATTGTGATTGCATGTAGCCTTCCCCAAAGGGCTCCAACTGCATGTTGACAGCCACTGTATTTCTTTTAATCCCAGCAACCCTGCATACAGGATATAAAGACTCAAAAGTGATTGAGTTTTGAGTGATTCTAAACCTTAAAGATTTAAAGAGAAGATAAGACTTAAAAGATTGTACATGTATTTGCTGGTGCTTATTTTAAGCATGTCATACAAACATGGCTTTTATGCTAAAGCTTCAGAGTTAATTAAGGGATGAAGAAGTTGTAACTTAATTGTCTTATTTATGGCTTTTGCCAACTAAATAGGAAGTAGACCTGGATGGAGGAGATATTCTTTACTATATTGTGATGACAGTGTGTTCCATTTCAGTATCTGAGTCTGGGCAAATCCACCTTAGCTGAGTGCTTAACTTTGAGGAAGATAACTTATTTCAACTGTTGTTCCTGTTTTTCAGAGATTTTGTTTTACAAGTACCTTAGAACATAAAAGAACTCTGTATAAAAAGCACATTCTGGCTTAATGCCAGAATCTATGCCTTTTATTTTGAAGGAAGATAGGTTTCACAAGGAAGTGTACACTGTATGCTGGAATGCAATACACACAATTTCTTGTACATCTAAAGTATGCCAACCTGACAAAGACAGCCTTATCTCAAATGAAGGCGTGCTCCAGATGTTTAAATATACAGACATCTTATATACTTATTGTCTCCTTTAATAATTTCAACAATCAAAATATGCAAGTCTAAATAACCTGAGGAAGGTGCTTTTGTATGCTAGTGAGTTTTATAACACAAAGACGAAATTCCACATACAGTTTCTATTATCTCAAAGCACTCTTTTCCAATACCATTCTTAGTCACTTCTAAAGTTGAATGCCTTGCAGGTGGAAGTGAAGTTGGTATTATTTTTATGCAATTCAGGATTACAGCATCATAAAAAGAGAGTTGCGGAGAATGCTACCCTGTTGCATAGACTCTCCAGACTGAATACTTAAAAAAAACCTTTATTCTACTTTTAAACCCTTTATTGTACATTGAATTTGCAAATCTGCAGCTCTGAGAGACTTTTAGGAGAAAATAAAAGGTAGTGGAGGCAGATACATTAGGAAGAATTCCTTTCCCTGGCCATAAGTACAAGAAACCTCCTTAACATCTATGGGACTGCCTGCCTGCCATGTTGGTCAACTATAAATTGTTTAATGAAGGTTCCATCCTAACAGGAGGAAGAAGGAATATGGATCAAAATTCCAACATGGTGATTGTCCCCCCCCATTGCAAAACACAGATGCCAGCAGTATACAGGTACTCCTTGACTTATAACAGTTCTTTTAGTGACCAAAGTTACAACAGCAATGAAGAAAGTTACTTATGACGGTTTGTCAATTATAACCTTTGCAGCATCCCATGGTCATGGGACCAAAATTCAAATGCTTGGCAACTGGTTCATATTTATGACTGCTGCTGTGTCCCAAAGTGATGTGATCACCTTTTGCTACCTTCTGACAAGGAAAGTCAACGGGGGAGCCAGATTCACTTAACAACTGAGACAAGCACGAAAATGCATTTAACAAAGGTTTCACTTAACAAAAGAAATTTTGGGCTCAATTATGGCTGTAAGTTGAGGACTACTTGGCTGCCCCCCTCACTTCTGGCATTCAAGAATGCTTTTTCTGACTTCCGCTTCCGCCTCCGCCGCGACCGGGAGCAGCGAGACTTCGCTCTCCCGCCCGGCCTTCGGAGGGCCCCCCC
>JANHFP010001924.1:19262-31212 GCA_032468135.1 Calamaria suluensis | reverse complement strand
CTCATCTCCGTTTCAAAGCCGAAGAGCCAGCGCTGTCCGAAGATGTCTCTGTGGTCATGTGGCCGGCATGACTAAACACCAAAGGTGCACAGAACAGTTACCTTCCCACCAAAGGTGGTCCCTATTTTTTCTACTTGCATTTTTATGTTTTCGAAACTGCTAGGTTGGCAGAAGCTGGGACAAGTAACAGCTCACCCCATTACATGGTACTAGGGATTGGAGCCGCTGAACTGTTGAACTTCTGATCGACAAACTCAGCTGCCTTATCCGCTGAGCCACCATGTCCCTTTGTTATTGATACTTCTTACCAAATCCAAGTTTCAAACCTGTGAACTTTGGGTTATATATTTTTCTGGGTTCTAGTTTATCCAAATGACTTGAGTCATGGCTATCAGTTTTGCTTACCATGCCTATATGTGACAATAGGATCAGATACACTTATGCATTGACAAAAATGTAGAATGACTTTAGGCATGCTCAAATTCATCTTTTTTTTCCAATTTTATTTTTCATTAAAAAAGTCACAGTAAATGTTTTACACTCAATGCACAGCTGCTTTGTGAAGAATAACTAGTTTGCTGGTTTCTAGTTTTGTTTCCATAACTAGAACACTGTATTTATGATACAAAATCTCACACACCAGTTGACAGTCGTCCTTCACACTTCCGATGTGAAAAATCATGCAACCAGAACTACGACATCTTCTCACAAACTACTTGGTGCAGTGTTTAATATTCATACATGGGCCAATTCTAATGCAGACAACCTTGTATCTGTTTTCAGAATTTATCTTCTGCTCTCTGGTAAATTAGACTTTGATTCAACCATCTCAATGATGCACAGAAACTCTGAAATAAGAAAGCTAGTTACTTGATCTTTTAAATTGCTTTTAATGCATTTGCAAAAATTATTTCCCCTTCTCATGTTATATAGTTCACACATCCAGTCAGGGAAGAGTTAGTGTTAGTGCCCTGTATAAGCATAATAAACTCTCCTGCACAAGTACAGTATCTGAGCTTTAGAACGTTATAGGTAGTATAACTTATGAACATTAAAAGTTACAATAGCACTAAAAAAGTGTCTTATCACTGTCACAGCATCCCTGCAGTTATGGGACCAAAATTTGGGTGCCTGGCAACCAGCATGCATTATGACAATTGGTGTCTGGGGACAGGGCTGGGTGGGGTTCACAGTCACCACTTTCAACCTTCTCAGGGAGCTTCTGATAAGCAATGACATGGAGGGAATCTAGATTTGCTTAACAGCAAAAAGGTAATATTGTGTGCGACTCACTTAATGACTGCATTTTTTTCCAACAGACGTTCCAGTCCCATTGTTGTAAGTTGAGGACTACCTGAATTTCATGTAGTATTTAGTAGTGTGTGAATGCACTGTTGAAGAACTAAAGTTGGGGACCAGGCAACTGCTATTGATTTCTGTAGGACCCAAGGCATAAGGAGAAAATAACGGATTTTATACTACTTGTATGATGGATTTCTACTTTGCAGAAGTAAATAGCTGATGTTGCTTAGTAAATGATACTGGCAATTGTTTTATTATGGGGTTCAGACTAATGGTGAAATCCAATTTTTTTAATGACCAGTTCTGTGGGTGTGGCAGGCCAAGGATACTGCAAAATCTCCATTCCCACCCCACTCTGGAGCCAGCCAGAGATGGTATTTGCCAGTTGTCTGAACTGCTCAAAATTTCCGTTACCAGTTCTCCAGAACCTGCTGGATTTAAACCCTGGTTCTCACCTTTTCAAAATATAGTCAACAGTTCAAAATCCATTCATATGTTACTTAGTTTATTCTATTATATTATTATGAGGAATGTTGGCTCCTTCCTGGATTGTAACATTAAAGTTATTATTCTCTACTCAAGGATTTCCACATATATGCATCTGCTACTGCCATTGAATTATTTATTTTTCTAGAACACACTTTTAAAATGAAAAATAACAAATGTAAATGCATCATTTAGCAACATTTTGCTAACCAAGATTCTTTAAATAAACTTTAAATGTGGTTAAGCAACCTGACCAAAACATCTTTGTAGTCTTACCACATATGCTCACTATTCATTCCTTTATCATTAGCTACAATTACTCTATTATCATTAAAATGCAGTAGCTGTCAGTAACTCTACTAAATGGTTCAAAAGTTGGTTATAGTTTCTTTCTACAAATTATGCTGGAGTGTCTTGTAAACCTCTATTCCGGCCTTCAAGATGTTTCTATTATTAATCACAGCGTGGTTTCAGATCAAATTTCAGTTCGGCTATCATAATACATACAGTACATTTTAAAAATCAATAGAGCAGCACAATGGGTGAGAGAAGTAGGCAGATTTATGATGAAAGATGGTGGCAGGGAGAGAAGGCAGCTTTCTTGGTGCTACTAGAACTGTTCATAAGAAGTCTTGATTTCTGAGGATTAATTTTATCCTAAAAGTTATCCTCTTCCTTTAGAGATGATTTATGTTTTAGAATCTTAATCTTAAATGCAAATTTGAAGGCCACTGTGATTATAAAATGATTTCTCACATTGAATTCCGCATTCATGGTTGTTCAATAGCTATTAAACCAATGCCATAATTACTTTGTAAGGAGCCTGCCCTCTCCACCCTATCTAGAAAGGGTCAAGTCAGGGAGATCAACCAGTTGAGAAATAAAACCCAGTTGTTGACTTTAGCAGCACATAATATTCTCCATATCTAAGCCTGTCTTGTACTTATGTTACTCACTTCCACTTTCCTTTTTTCTATCTTGTTTGTAACAGGATTTGATAAACATGAAAGACTGTTTCCAATCTCAACATGTTTGGTTTCCATTCAATAAATCATGCAATTGCAGTGGCTATGAAGTAATTTCTTCCTGTTCCACAAGGTGCACTTCCCCACAATAGTTGAAGTGTAGTTGGGAAATAGATTTAGTCCACTGTATGTCAAAGGAGGACTTGTTTCAATCACTGCAAACCAAACAAAATCTAATCGCAAAATGTAGGTCTGTGATGAGATGTTCTACAATGATGGGGAAGGGTCTTAAGATGTTCAGGTCCTTTGTCAAGGTACATCAAATGTTTGTTTGTTTTTAAATGAATTTTGTCTGAGGCTTCCTTCCCAGGAATATCTTTCCACTGAAATATTTAAAAGTCGTGAAATGATGTTTCATGAAGGTTCTGAACAGATGTTCTCCTTTTCTTATAAATTAACAGAGAAGACTTACAAGGTGGAAAATTTGAAGCATAAGAGAATGGAATTCTGCTAATTGATAGAAGAAGATATGGAAGGGAGGAACGAGGAAAATGATATAAGCACTATGTGTATCTCTATTCCACCTATTCTTTTCTGTTATAAAAACTTCAGATAAAGTAGGATGCATGATTCTGTGACCCCTCTTGTACTAATCACAATTAAATGCCTAGAAATTACTGGATTAGGAACCAATATAATGCACCTGTTGTTATTAAGATGCCTGGTACACATTTAAAAAGTTGGCAAGTACATAGTCATTCTTACACACTTACATTTTTAGTGTGGTCAATTTAAATACAAACAATTCAAATGTAACAACATTATGAAAAAAGTCATTTATAATACTTCCCTCAAGAAATAATCTAACGGGAAAGTTGAACAAGAAGTCTTACATTATAACAAAAAATAAATAAATAAAGCTGTTTGGATTCTAGGAAAGATTTATTTTTTCTTTCAGACAATTAAAACATATTGTAGAAAAATGTTCTGGGCATGTCATTGCCACTTATACTTAGAAACTGCATCAAACATTTCCCAGAAAATTCTGTTCATTTATAAGAGATGGTGTAGAAAGGTTTTTCCCCATATACTGAATGATGGTGTCTTCATTTTTGCTTGTTTGTTTAAAACTATAATAATCTGAACACATAAATGAATAATGAAACTTAGGGAGCGCCCTCTGCTTTGAAGCTGGCTTATAAAATATTTTTCCCTTCTCTGTGGAACAAAATGGGTATCACTTAGTTGACAAGCAGTTAGTGAGTATAAGCATGGGAAAAAATACACAAAAAAGACCGGGTTAGAAAGAACTGTAACATTTTATTACCATTAAGACTAAACTGGTATTGAAAAGTTTTTATATAACAAGACAAGAAAAGCAATAGCAAATTTAACTATCAACTAGATTATGCATAGCGAGTAACTGTTTCTAGTACTCAGGGAAGAGCATGACTTCTTTTGTTTTAAATATATTAACCATACAAAGCACAAACATACGAAAAGGATCAGTGCACTGGACATGGGAGAGCTCTCCCTCAGTCATTTTGTTCCCTTAGCTCTGTTTTCCCCAATCTGAATTACATTAAAATAAAAGACTCAGGTTTTTGTTTCTATTGTGCAGTAAGAAAAAAAATCACAACAAACATGACAATATATCAAACAATATTTCTACACAAGTTACCTTGATACCTCTTGCCACTTAAGTATCGTAAGAAAACATTTTAAGACATATACAAACAAAACTAGCAAAGTGTTACAACTTAGAATAAGTTAACAAAGGAAAAAAAACTTTATATATATATATATTTATATTATATATACACATACACACACAACAAAATGACACAATAATATGCTTCTTCCCATAGTTTAAGTAAACAAATAAGTAGACTAGCCAAACTAGCAATATTTGATTTTGGCATATGCGTCACATCAGCAATTAAATAAATAAGTGTTTCAAGCAACATAAAGAGTGTCTCGAATGTGCCAACAAAGCCCAATTTATATCAGCATGGGCTAGAAAGTGAATTTGAAAATTCTTAACAAATGAAAAGCAAATGTACTTTTTCCCTCTAAACACATTACATTTAACTATGATACTAAGATATGTAAATAATTTGTAGCACCTACTGCTTGAACAAAGGAAGTTTTTGATTAAAATTAATTTTTTTCCAAAACTTTGTTCTGCTGATATCCCATACTGATGACTTAAAGAAAAACCATCCTGCAACTTATCTCCTTGCTTTTGGGTTTTGACTGTGGGTAACTGTGTGCCTGGGAAGAATACTCTCCTGTTCTGTATTTAATATTTTATTACAAGCTATGAAAAGATACGAAGATCATCTGTTTGTAGCCCATCCTTCAAAAAACAATCTACTTAATCCAGTTTAAAACACACATCTTGATCTCTAAAAAGTTACCAGTGCAGTATGAACATGACAAAGTTGTCAATTTCCCCTAAATTAGCCAGTCAAAATATTTTTTTCTCAAATCCAGGTTCTCTTGTAAAAATTCTTTATATTTTATAAAAATAGATTTTTCTTGAAACCCATTTTCAGCAAAGAGACCACCTCTTTGGCAACATTGTTAATGTTATTTAAACTGTTATGTCATCAGGTATCCCCCCTTTTACCCTATCCCTAACAGAAGACTGTTTAGTTCACATGATACAAAAGAAAAAAGGAAAAATAAAAAGAGTTGCAAAATTATACTTTGTTTTGCAATTTTTATTATTCCTCTTTAATTTATGATGGGGGTTTACCAATCTGATTGAATCAAACATTTTGGAAAAAAGAGCAAAATTTGCTAATTCCAGTGGTTTGTAAAAATGATTTAAGTTTTTCATTTATTTTCAAATGAGTGAATGGTCATCTTAAAAAGATCCACCTTCAAGGAAGGTAGTAAAACTAGCTGGCCGGGTAAAAATCCCTGCACGTTATTTATGTATATTATATTCAACAACAACAGCTATGAAAGAACATTCAATGCATCAAAGATTTTTGTTTTTGTTTTTCTAAGCATTATAAAATCCTTTTCCTGTTCGCAAGATATCCAATGTTTAATACTTAGGCAACACTGGCTTATAAAAGTCCATGGTTGAGTATAAGCCTTGAAGAGTTTTTTGTTTGTATATATATTTATATATTTATATATATTTATAATAATAATTATTAAGGATATGAAATTCAGGATTTATGGGTTTTGTTGGTTTTAAAGGAAACTTGCAATACTCGGTCTCCTAAGCGGTAACCATTAAGGCTGGCAATGGCCATAGCAGCTTCATCGTAGTTGGTCATGGTGACAAAACCAAACCCTTTGCATTTGTTGGTATTGAAGTCGCGGATCACTTTGACGTTATTGACTGCTCCAAAGGGGCCAAACAGCTGCCACAGCACACTTTCATCTGAGTCGGGTGATAAATTGTAGACAAAAATACACCATCCAGTCCCAGTATGGCCAGGAATATTCATTCCCACAAGGCTTGTCATCCCATCAATTGTGATTGGAGAAAACCTACCAGATTAGCGTTGAAGAAAAGAAAGAAAAAAAGACAGGAAGGAAAACCAACCTAAAGATCAATTTTCAAACAGGGCATTTTTTGATAAAAAATCAATTTCAGAACTTTCCCCAAAACCTGTGAATCATACTTATCATGTATAATACCCAGATATCGTATAAATACACCCCATGGAGAAAACGGTGAAGCTAACATCATCTACTGAAAATAATGCAGTTAGTTAGCAATTAAAAAAACCCCACAATTTAAGACATGTTTTTCTATTTGTGAAAATGGCACAATGAAATGTATATGTATATTGGGGTGCGCATAAATTTAGCCAATAAATGTACTGGAAACAATGAAGATCCTAGAAAACTATGGCATTTTTCAGATGGTCTCCCACCACATCTGCCACAAATTTATGGTACGTAACAGAGAAATTTTCTCAGTTAGAATAATGTATGTGTGTATGTGTGCACTCATACCTAAACTGATAACTTGCTTGCTTTCAATCAGATTTATTACAGGTAGTCCTTGACTTACAACAGTTCATTTAGTAACCAACTTTACAATGGCACTGAAAAAATTGACTTATGACTGTTTTAGCATCCCCATGGTCATTTGATCAAAATTTAGACACTTTATTCATATTTATGACAGTAGCAAAGTCAATGGGGAAGCCAGACTGCAGTGATTCACTTAATAACTGTGGTTGTACAATGGGGTAAAACTCAGTTAACTGTTTCATTAACAACATAAATTTTGGCTGAATTGTAGTCATAAGTCAAGGACTACACAGATTTACCATACAATCAACATAATAAAGGCTAGCATTTCAAGTACCTAGAACAGTTCTTAGATTTAGATGACAAAGAGATTTTCATGTTGATCTGTATCATATATAATTTTTTGACTTTTTTTTTCTTCTGTCCAGGAGTTCTGTTGTCTACTTCAAAACATCACATAAGAATAAGTCTATACTACCTAATTGTGCAATAGAGTATATTCACAGCTACCCAGAAATCAATGGAACAAAAAGTGGTAATTCTAAAGCTTGACAGTGTGTTCAGTATGTTTAAAAATCATTGTTGCAACCTAAATTCAAGTACCTTATGTTAAGATTTGAATTGGTCATCAGCTAGTTTAATCATCTGAATTTAGATTTAAACATACAATGACAATTCTGAAGTTTACAAAGTTACCTGCGGGAAATTTCCTGCATAATAATGGAATATTTTTCCTTCAAAATATTCCCACTCTATTCAGAATCAGTGTTTATTTTGTGTATTTATATCTTTCCTCCATGAGCTCACATTTCCCAATTTAAGCCCAGCGCTACTGGCAGGCTAAAAGAGAGCAATTAGTCTGAAGTCTAGATGGAATTTATGTGTAGATTTCCTGAGGACTAGAACATCATTTGATCCGTACCTCATTTGGTCTTATGTAGTATAGAGACCACTACAAGAGGAAAAGTAATTAATAGTAACTACTGTATTACACAATAAACTGGCAATAACTTCCTTATTTATGACTGAACAACAATAATTCATAATTCAAATTAAGTATAAATTGCACTGTACAACCTTCTTTTCATTTCAAATCGATGAGAACAGTTGCTATGATGCTGAATACAAAGGACTAGAAATCCCATTGCAAGTTTTTAAAAAAGAGCACTTCAGTAATGGCATGAATAACATTTAAGTAAAAAAAAAAACTCCATGAATCAGAGGATTTATTTTGAAATACATAAGCAACATGACACAGAACTGAGATTATTTATTCAAAATAGCTTTCCTTTAGTTTACTATTTAAATGCAAAACTGGGTAATAAGTAGAAACAAAGGTAGGCTAAAATAGCTAAAAACTGGCAGATGTATAGGGCACAGACTGAAAGGAAATAATACTATAGAAATGTGATATAAGGAAATGAAAAAAGTGGTATGGATTTAAGGAAAGGAACTGTAGATGGCAGCACTATGCCATCCATCCCAAAAAGCAGGGTAAAAGGTAAAGGTTTCCCTCACCCATATGTGATAGTCATTTCTGACTCTAGGGGGCGGTGCTTATCTCCATCCAAAGCCAAAGAGCCAGCACTGTCCGAAGATGTCTCCATGGTCATGTGACCGGCATGACTAAATGCCAAAGGCGCACGGAATGCTGTTACCTTCCCACCAAAGGCGGGTCCTATTTTTTCTATTTGTATTTTTACATGCTTCCGAAACTGCTAGGTTGGCAGAAGGCCATCAGGAAATACCAGAGATATAGGTTTTATGGAGGAGACAAAATGAAAGTCAGAAGGAACAATGGCAAACAATTGCCATCCTATTGCTGAAGAAAAAAAGAGATGAGCTTGATTCAGGAAACCTTAAAACTATCCTAATTTTTTAAAAAAGAATAACTTTTTCTTTTTATGGATCACTTATCCTCCACATTACCTGTCTAATCTAATTATAGTTCTAAAATGAAACTCAAATAGCAAACCACAAGATTCGGAAGGATGATTATATTCCCTGGCTGCTCCTTTCAGCTTTTATCCCTATACAGAAGAAAAAATCCAGATATTTAGATATTTGAGAAAGACTACTGAATCTGAAGTCCTCCAAATCATTTCAAAGTCACCAAAGATAACACATAAAAACTCCTTTGAATCAAATCACCTCTCTGAAGGTTAATACAGCCCTATTCTTTAGCCACTGCTATTTCTGTCAAGTGCTATTTATAAACACACATTGTCATTCATTTTTTGGCACTTGGGAAACAACTGTTCTTATCAATCCAGTAAAAGCATCCCCCCACATGCACTATTTCCTTTTGGGATAAGCAACATTGTACAAGGTACAGAACTCAACTCAAACCAGACAGGTTATATATTATACAATTTGAACTATGAAATCTTGTATAATCACCAATGAGAAAGTTATTGCTAATTTTCTGAAAACCTTAAAACTATCCTAATTTTAAACTGTACAGATTGAACTGTATTCATCTAGGGCAGAGGTTCCCAAACTTGGCAGCAGAGCTGGCTTGAGAATTCTGGGAGTTGAAGTCCACAAGTCTTAAAGCTGCCAAGTTTGGGAACCTCTGATCTAGGGGCATGCCTACTGTAGCTAAAACTTATACTTACCAGTGTTTTTGCTGTTCCCCAAACAACCTGGAATAATCTATGTGTGTGGATGTGCATACAATGTAAACATTCAAGGAGTCATCATATATATTGTTTGTCTACAATATTACATAATTCTGGAATACTTACACTTTTTCAACAGAGACAGAGCAAATGAATTGGCATCTTTACTTATAACTTTTGTACATACACTATTGTGCTATAGTAAGGATGTAAGGCCCTTTGTCCTAGATATGTAGCATTTCTGAGTTGTGAGGTAATCCTTCTGTGATTTGTGTTCCTGTAACTTCTGTACTGATACATACATATATATTATTATTACTAACGAAGAGCCATAATATGACCTTTAAAAACTGAATTAAAATCAAATCAAAATCAGAACAAGCAAATCACAAGCTCCAAATTACTGGAAACACTGTTAAACCTGTAACAAAGAAAACCTGGATCTGATTAAGGTGCATACAGTTACAGTTTAAGAAGAAGAAGAAACGTTATAGGTTCCCTGAAAAACTTAGCCAATATTAATTTTAATCATATTTGCAATTATAAATTTGTACTAAATGTCTATTAATAAACTTGGAACAACCCCCCCCCCCCCCAAATATTAAACAGAATAGTTTTGGAATCAGAATACTTGTATCTGTTGCACCTAAACCATCTCAAAAAACCTGTAACAACAGAAAACATGAAATAAAAGATTTGCACATAACTTTTGTATGTGCTTGTGCACATTGTTAAAGAAAATGAACTGAAGTCCAAATGAAAAGACAGAAAACATTTGGCATGCTGGTGGAAAAAAAGAAGGAATTAAAAACAAAATAAAGTTAGTGATTAAAAAAAATTATAGCACCAATCTGTGCCAACATGGACATCTGGCAATCTGGAATTCTAATTACCTCTTTACGCCATAGGCCATATTAAGCAAATTGTCCAGCCTGAAAAGAGAAGGAGGGTCCCTGGGTTAATGTCTCACAGATGGCAAGATTGCTCAATGGAACTTTTATTAATAATGCTCCATTTTCAAAGAAGGAATTTCAACATTATCCAGTGGGTCTAATCAACCAGCAGCTATAAACTACAATCAATTAATGCCATTTTTAGATGTGCTAGTAATGAAGAAAAGTAACATTCCACAATCTTAACATTAGATCTTGCACAGAAGAGTTTTGTTGTTTTCATACACTATTAATATGAAATTTAACAACTATCATTTGTTCAACTATTTATGTCATTGCTATTCAATTTATGCCAGAAGGATAAGGAAACATGCTGTCTTTATCTCTTTTAAGATTCCAGGTTATACCTGCATACTATGTATAGATACAGGCAGACTACCAGTTACAACCATTTGTTTAATGACGGTTGAAAATTACAATGGCTTTGGAAAAAGTGGCCTATCTTCAAAGTTACTACTGTTGCATTATATTTTGTGGTCACACAATTCCAATCTGCAATCTTCTCAGCTGGTTTCTGATAATCGAGGTAAAATGGTTGTAAAATTGGGTTCGGTCATGTGAATACTTGTTTAATGACTGCATAGCTTAACAACCAAAATTCTGGTTCCAATTGTGATTGTAAATGGAAGACTGCCCCGAGGAGGGAGGGGGCATTGGTTGGGAACAAGCTTCTTTTAAAATATCTGTCAGAGCAGACTAGCTCAATGTTAAAGTAAAATTAAAATGTCTAGCATGAGCAATAAATAATACTAATGAAGATTTTCCCTATTTACATATTAATTAGTAGGTTGCGTTTATTTATTTATATACCAAATTTGTATAGCTACTATTTCACAAGAAACAACTCTGGGTGGTGTACAACAGTGAAACATGTCAAAAAAACCCAACCATTTATTAAAGTTTACTAAAACATTAAAAAAGCAAGAAAAGTCATTGAGAGCACTTCCGGTTTTGGTCGGCGCAGGACGCGACCAGGGCGAGCTCCTGCCCTGGGTGTCCTTATCGCCCTCCTGGTGGGCCCTTCGGGGCACAGGCGAGCCCGTAGGGACGCCTACCGCAGTGGGCGGCATGCCGTGGGTCTCAGGGTCGAGCCTGATACCGATGCTGGCGGCTTCGCCCAAGGCACCGGAGGTGCGAGGGGTGCGAAGCGGCCTCCAGATTCGGACCCATCATAGCACCAACCAGCTGGCTCGCCAGAAGACAAATGGATGATTTTCGAGCGGTGCTGAGTGAAGGCGAAATAATTGGATTGCAGATGGTGGCAGGCGAGAGGGAGGAGATGATTTTAAAAAGACTTTCTGCGCTGGATTACCTATTGTGGAAGCTGGAGCTTGGCCAGGGCTGGCTGCCCCCCCCCCCCAACCTCCCTGGGACTAAAAATGGCTACCTTCTTCTTCTTTCCTTGCAATTGATTTTAGATGACATCATCTCCTGACTCAACTTCCTGGTGTTGGATGATAAGGCCTACTCTAGGATTTTCTTCTTTGTCCTCAGTGGTGCTCCCTCTGGTGGATACTCTGAGAACTTCATCTGTCAAAAACTTTGCTCTCTGGTTCCCTGGACCTTCCTGGAAAAATTCCTTTTCTCTGCAGTTTACATCAAAGTAATTTGGATAAAC
>JANHFP010001924.1:0-19162 GCA_032468135.1 Calamaria suluensis | reverse complement strand
GGGGCAGAGGGGTGTTTGGGGCTACCCGGAAGGCTGAGATCCAAAGATAAAAGAAAATAGATGCAGGAATGTGGATTATATAGATATTAAAATATCCGAAGCTGTAATTGAAAAAAATCTATTGAGAAATGATATAGCCAATTGCCACTTTTTATTAACTTCATGCCTTTGCTCATTATACTGCTGTTTAAAAATTTTAACTGTCTAATTTACCCTACCCTTATATAAAATGTGAAAAATTATACCTTAAGAGAAGTATGTAATACAATGCAATATTTTATATGTGAACATTTTCTATTATATGCTATTATACAATAAAAAACTTTTTCTACAAAAAAAAGGTAAAAAAAGTAAATTAACAAAGGAGCCATCTGAAATTTCACCAGTTCACTGAGTCTGCAAGGCCTGATGGCAAAGCTAGGTCTTGAGAGACTTCCGGAAATCAGTAGGGCTGGGGCTCATATCTGTTTGGAGGGGAGTCATACATCCTGGCAGAGAAGTAATACTTATTTAGGCCAATCAAGTGTAATTCCCTAAAAGGTGGAACCTGCAACATGCTTCCTTTACCAGATACGATTGGACAAGCAATTGTAATTGGGGAGAGGCAGTCCTCCAGATAAATTGTTCCCATGCTATGAAAGTCTTTAAGGTTACAACTGAACTTTGAACCTGGAAGCAAATTGACAACCAATATACGTGGAATGCTTAATCCCAGAAATAATCTGTCCTCAGATTAACAGCATAATTAAGATAGAAGTATAATAATTAATTCTAGCTCACTTAAACTGTATTCAACTTGTCTTGCTACCAGTGGAATTTATACTGATGCTCATTGTTACAGTTATCTGAAAAAGCAAGTCCGATTGTTCAAAAGGCTGCCAAAGAATAAGGAATATTTAGGAACTGACTGTTTCTGTCCAACTTTAATAACACTAATAAAGTTTTTCCTGTTTCTTTTTAAGACAAAACTATTTATTTATTAATTAGGAAAGTATGTATATATTTATACTAGCATTATCTGTTTAAGCGGAAAAAATTAGTGCTTGCTTCTGAGTCGCTGATAATCACATCCTGGTGGAAAGGGATTTTTTTTTCTTTAATTTTTCTGCAAAGGATCTTATAATTGCTTTGCAACATTTGGCTGAATGTTACATTCTGGCTACAGTTGAAAAACCATCAATTTCCAAAGGAGTCTTTTTTACGAAATAAATTGTTCAGCTTTAACATTAATGAATCAAATAGCAGA
This sequence comes from Calamaria suluensis, assembly GCA_032468135.1. NCBI lineage: Eukaryota > Metazoa > Chordata > Lepidosauria > Squamata > Calamariidae > Calamaria > Calamaria suluensis. The sequence continues at coordinate 17,916 of JANHFP010001924.1, read as the reverse complement.
GCAGTGCAAAGAGAAAATTACCTGAATCTCTGAGCCTGATGGTGGAGAGGTCCAGGGTAGCGTCTGTTGGGGGACTGGTACAGTTGAGAAAGGAGGGCTTGGCTTGTTTTTTGACTGGGGTTATTAGCAAACTTCACAGTAATCGGTTCTGTAGCACCACTTGGCTTTTGGCCATTAAGTCCTTTTATGGCTTCTTCTGCCTCTATTCTCTTATCAAAACGGATAAATCCTACACCACGAGAAACACCTGGAATAAGAAAATAAGATTTAAATAAGTGAAGGAAAACAAAACTAGAAGAACTCTAAGGTTCCTTCCAACTCTGTTATTCTGTTAAAAGTTCCAAGTGCTCACCTACTAGAAATAATACGACTGACTAGGTAAGTTGATGTACAGTATAATGTTTATGCATACTGTAATATATGAAAAATTTAAAAATAGAGGTGTCTCCTATCAATATATAGGGACAGAATATTTGACATTGCCATATCTTTTTTTAAAGTAATTTCTTTATTAATTTCAGCCTCTCCTTGGAGGGCAAATTTAATTCCAGTGGGTGACCAAAACTTGATGATACATTTGTAATATTGTTCAGACCACAGACTAAATTCCAAATGGTATACTGGGACTAAAGTGGACATGTGGCCTCCTTTTATCAATAAAACTGAAATATATGCAACTTTTATATAGTTTGAGAACTAGAACATCAATAAAATTAAATTACACACTTGATTGTTAACTACACTATAAATAATCTCTTCCCGAATTTAAATGAAAACATGAACGGAGCAAATTGAAATTTCGACATTTTAAAACAAAAATCTTTTTCAACCTGTTACTTGATCAACCAGAATTCGTGAGGTGATGATGCGCCCATATTGCGAGAAAAGCTGCTCTAGCTCTTTCTGGGTCATCGTTTTTGGAAGGCCGCTGACATACAAATTTGCATCTCTGATTGATGCTGAACTTGGACGGGCATAGGAAACCTAGGAGTTAAACAATATTCAGTTAAATGAAATATATTTTTGGAGAAAATCTTTAAATGAAAAATAGTTAAAGTCTATTTTCACACTGTATTTTCACAATTACTTTAAATTAACTTCATTTTGTTCTATAGGCTCTTCTACAATAAGCTGAGAAGCAAAAATTCTAAAAAAAATATGGAAATAATTTAGATGCCTATACAAAGGCATCTTTTCTATTTACTTTTCTATATCAATGGAAATGTATAACTTTGTAATTTGCTTCTCTGTACTTGGGATACTTAAAAGATTTACCATATACAGCATAATATGTACAGGTATATACCAAATTCAGAATTAGTGCTTTTCAGAGTTGATTTTTGCAGGTAAATGTTTTCCCATATATATTTGTATTAAAATGGCATGCTCTATCTGGCTACTTTATATACAGCAATAACAGCAAAATCAAATTTGGGTTGGTCTCTGGGACCAGAGATTTACTCTTCCAAACCTTTGGACTCATGCTAGAGCCCATATTCAAGAAATTTCTCTACTGGAATATGTGGTTTGGGCTTCTCCATGAATCGTGTTTGTGGTGCCTTCTTATTGGTGATAGGCTGTTGTTTCCTTATGGGGGAAAATCCAGCCAATTGCCATCTATCAACACACCAATCAGCCAATAGGAAGGCACAACATAAACACAACTCACAGAACAGCACAAACCACATATTCAGGTTGAGAAATTCCCTGAAGATGGGCTCCAGCATGAGTCCAAAAGCTCAGAAGAGTTTGGTCCCAGTGACTGACCCAAATTCAATTTTGCATCATTATCCTGGGATACATATATTTACCTTCACAGTAATAACTGATAAAACAATACACAAAACAAACTATCTCTTTCTACTGCACCATTTATAATTATGTTTAATCAGTCTCTTACACAAAACAGGAAGGTTTAAAATCCCTCCTGATGTAAGTGGATATGCTTACATATGGACTGTGCAAATCATTCAAATGGATTGTTCAAAGAGTGGAGTACCATTTGGAACCTATTACTCAGAACACTGAGGTGTTAAAGCTCTTTTTTGATGTTCTGAGCATACAGGTGGTTTCTGTTTAACAACCACTCATTCAGCGACCATTCAAACTTGTAATGGTGTTGAACAAGTGATACTAATGACAGGTCTTTGGAGAGCACAGTGTCCCCTGTGGTCATATAATTGCAATCTAGGCACTCAGCACCCACTTTGTGATTATGGCATCATAGTGTCTCATGGTCACTGACTACAACAGTCTTTGCTGGTTTCTGAAAAGCAAACTCAATGAATAAGATGGCTGGAGAATGCAAATGGTGACCAGGAGACATTCTTACTTAGTGACAGGAACTTAGAATGCCAGAATTGCTGTTGCTAAGTGACATGGTCATGTAATTTCATGCTTTATCTCATCGCTTAGAGACGGCAATTCCAGTCCAAATTGCTATTATTAACCCTAACCTGTAAATGTAAGGCACTGAATAGCCTGTATAATCCTAATGTATCTATGCTTATGTATGATATATTTTTACTGTCATACAGAAATGGAAATAAATTTTATTTTCATAATTGAAAATGTTAAAATATATGATTTAGTATAATGGAAAATGTCTAATATGCAATTTCTGAATATTATATTTGTATTTAATTTTAACCAATTTAAAAAAGCTTTATTCTAAAACACTATACCCTATACTTCTAGCAATCATTAGGCATACTATAAAAAATCCCATACTCCTAGAAATCATTAGACATACTATAATTTGAGATATACAACCCAAATAGTTTTCTGTTCATCTAATAATAAGCATCTCAATACAAGATTATATATATATATAAAATATTGTATTACACTTATATAGCAGTATGGGAGGAGAGGTTTTAATCACAAATATAACAAGCAACACCTTCTCTCCAAAACAGAATTGTTAAATTGATATATTTTCTTCACTTCTAAAAATAGATACTGAGTCAACCCAGAAAATGACAGAAAATGACTCATTTACCTCCACACTCTATTAAAAAGATAAGCAATTTTTGGATTTACACTGCAAGTAATTTGATGCCATGTTTTCATATCTTTGAAACAAGTAATGTTTTTAGAAAATAAAATTCCAGTCTGCATTATGAACAAGGAGAACATGTTAAAATAACAAGGGATTATTAAAGTCTATGACAAGTGATTTTCACTTTCAAAGTTGTTCACACCCAAGTCACCCTGGAGCACATGGAGTAAAGATAGAAACTATTCAGAAGTATAGACCAGTAACGCTCATGATAACATTATTTCAACTCTGACCCTCATAGATAGAAAATTCTTACTTGTTGATCCACAATGTTGATCCACATTGATGCAAACCTTATTAATGTGGATTACCATACATTTACACTTTACTTATCCCAATATGATTTGAAACAAAAGGATTTCAGACAGACTTGTTTCTGTTTCTCTGCAAATGACTTTATGTGATAAAATGCTTAACAGATTTTGGGAATACAGAAGCAGCAAGGCAATTAAATGATCTGAGGGCGGGGGAGAAGAGTGTGAGAGGAGTAAGTCTACATTAATTGCACTGAATATAAGTTATGCAGGACAATAGATAAGAATAAGAGTTGGAAGGGACCTTGGATGTCATCTAGTCCAACCCCCTGCCCAGGCAGGAATAATTTTGGTAGGTTTTCAAGGTCTACCAGCAATAAAGGTAGTTCCAGAAACCTAAAGATTTTTTGTTTCCTTAGGTTGCCTGTGTTGCAGGACTTGATACTTTTGGACAAAAATAAGCAACCAATTTGCATTATAATTAATCTATTGGGTCAAAAGGAAACATACTTAAGTGATGTATCTTAAGTGAATTCAGCCCTTCTGGAGTGACTTCAAATGTCCTCTAAGTTAATTGGTAGGACAATTAGTTAGGTATTAGTGAAATATAGTATTATCAATCTATTTAGACCTTTGCTGTGAAGAAACTGACAGACTCTTGAGCTTTTTCACAGCAAATGAAGACACCATTAAGAATAAAAGTCTACCATCCCACCCATGTACACTGGGGAGTGTTCAAAGGCTTTAAAAAGTGTAAATATCATCTGATATAATAATCTCTATTGATTATTTAATCTTTATTTAATGAATGTAATTCAATTATAAAAATAATCTGTAAAGCTGAAAACTATTTTTAGGAGAAAGAGAACCAGGCAAGGTCTAGGTAGGCGCTAGGACATGCAGCTTATGGATGACCCATGGTTATGAACTGAACAAAATTTAAGTTAAATACAAAATGGTTCAAGTTTATTACAAAATACTTTTTATAGAGTATTATATACTATTAAATACTATTCGAATACAAATTTACAAAGAAATTTGTCTTAAGAACAGACTGGGAACAGAACTCAATAATAAACTGGGAGGTACCTTTATGTTTTTTTTTACATGGGTATATATGAGACTCCATGTTTATCTATCTAGATTTAATTTAGTGTGCATGTATTTCCTAGTTTTATTTAGTTGTTTTAAAAATGATGTTCCCTACTGGGATTAGATTTTTAAATAAATATTAGTAGTAATGTTTTGAAAGCGTCATAAAATTATATGAAAAATAGAATAGGTCATTACACAAGTAAAGACAAATTGCCAATGATTCAAAGGGAGTTTTGGCATGTAGAAAGAATATCCTGCAGAGAATATCAGAGCGATACTCCAAGCAGCAACTATTCTTAAATGAGAATATATTTATAATTTATTTATTTTTGGGAAATGTACTATTTCAAAAGCAAAATGAAATTTTTATTATTTTTATAATATTTAATCATATGAACCCTAACATAGAACATGATTAGAGGGGAAAAACAATGTAGATATCTTTTAAATAGCAGCAAAACACAGTGGAGGTTTAATACCATGTTTCTCTGAAAATAAGACCCTGTCTTATATTTATTTGAACCCCGAAATAAGCACTTGGCCTTATTGCCATCTGCTCAAAAGCCTGATTGTGCTTATTATCAGGGGATGTCTTACTTGGGGGAAAACAGGGTAGCAAAATAACTTAAAATGTTTTCATCAAACAAGGATAGTTTTGGCTGAGCTAAAGCGAAGAATGTAAGTTTTACATAGAAATTACTGAAATTACATTAATAGTTGAGTATTTTTAGGAGAAATTGTCACATGATCATGGATTTATACTGTAACAGATTGTGTATCATTATTCAAAAAGAGGACTATAACTTAAATTTCTATTATAGAAAACATATCTGAAGAAACATATTCAGTTGTCAACTTTTACTACACAGGAATTTCAGTTTAGACCTCTCTCTTGTTTATTAACAATTTTAATAGATCATGAGAAAAGGACTAGAAACATAGAAGCAATTGTAATTCCAATTTAATGTGTCTGTAATTTTAAAACATAATTGACAAAGACAATTGTTTACAATTTGGAGAGTCCTGGAATAATAACTGAAAGATATAACCGGAGAAATTAAAAAGATGACATACCAAACTGAATATCAGTAACATGAAATATAAGATTATACGATATGAATGACAATATTAAGGTACATCACATTTTTTATTATTCATTTCTTTATACTATCTTACAGGAATTTAAATTGAACAATTGTGGATGGTTTCTGTATTATGGTTTTCATACTTATATTTAAAATGCCATTCACAACAAATGTTACATTTTGAATAGACTTTCCAAAAGACACCATCATTTCAGATGTTTATTGAAATGTTGGCATTTTGTTAATGAATATGTTCTGATTTATACTTGCAAATCTTTCAAATATCAGTTAGAAACAATACATAAACGTTAAAACAATTGGTTAGATCAGGGCTTAAAATTTCAACTCTAGATCTACTCGCCAGGCAAAAACCTTACTCTCCAAAAGTTGCCCTGCCTCCAACCACACCCATAGCCATATCCCCTTAAAGTTTATGAGTAAAGTTTAATTACTTTTCATGTTAATTAAATTACATTTCCTGCCACCCTCCCTCTCCTCCTGACTACAGACGTCCACCTGCCTGAAGCAACCTCCTGAAGCTGCCTGCCACTGTTCACTTACTTTTTACAGAGGGAGAAGGAAGAAAGCGAAAGGTGGTGGTGTATCAGAGCTCTGGCAGGGAAGGTGGGCCGGGGTTGCTGCACATGCTGTCCGCTGTCCACCTGCCCTGCCAGAGCTCCAACACACCACCACCTTTCACTTTCTTCCTTCTCCCACCCCAAAAAGTAAGCGAACAGCGGCAGGCTGCTCGGGAGGTTGCTTTGGGCAGATGGACGTCTGCAGCCTAGAGGGAAGAGAGGGTGGAAGGAGCAGCAGCAGCCCCTTTCATGTGCAGCACACAGAAGAAGTGAAGGTGGCCCTGGAGCTTCTGTTGCTACAGGGGCGTGGTGATAGCTCAGCCAGGGCGGCTGCTGCATATCCCCTTCCGCCCACAAAGTAGCCGGAACTCGGAAGGCAGCTTTAAATAGGTTTGGAGCACTATTGGAATGCAAATCAATCCCCAAGACTTGGGGATCGATTTGTAAGTCATCCGCTCTGCTCACCAGAAAGAAATTTCCACTCACATTTGGCGAGCGGGTGAGCGGAAATTTCAAGCCCTGGGTTAGGTATTGAGCTACATGGTAAGCTTAATAATTCTCTCTTGTTACATTCCCACTGGCTTAGCCCTGTGGAAGGGACAGACTTGAGGAAAATAAGATTCCCTAATCTTGAAGCTTCAAATATGAAAGTTATTGTGTCATATGTATAATGGAGAGGATTGGTAAGGGCACATTATTTTTAATTCATCATAAATACAAAATGAATGCTTAAACTTTTGGCACTTCCCCAGAAATTTTCATGTTGCCTGGAGAATTTCTGCATGACTTCAGGGTTGGCAAAGGCTGATATAAATTCTGGACAATTAGATTTGTGAGAAAAATTGTTCTGAATACTAAATTAATGATTTATTTATATTCTGTGCAATTGTTGTCCATGGGGTAAGAATAATAGGCTACAAAGGAAAACAAATAACTTTATTATCACTTTTTCCTTTCATACACTTTATTAATCTAAATATTCTTGAATAGCATTTTGGTCAAGTGTGGCTCCCCCCCCCCCCAAAATACAAATCAAGGCTAAAATAATTTTAAAACTTGGAATAGTAAAAGCTTGACAAATAAATTTAAAATCCTTTAAACGCAAGATTTAACAGCCTGTTGAAAACTAAAGTGTCTGTTTCTCTTTTTAAGAAACACTTCATACTCGGGATTCCTCAGGTTTCCTTGTTCACGGTTGTTGTTAACTTTGAACAGTCGCTGAATGACTAATTGTGAGTACTATTTGTATTTACTTAAACTCTTATTCTGTGACTTTTATCTTTTTTCTAATAAATATGAGCCATGGCTCTGAAAATGCTTTGAATTTATTATTTCTTGTCCAGATTACTTGGAGAAAGTCTGAAAGTTGGTGTTCATTGTTGTGCTCTGTATAACAGCCCACTCAGAAATAGTAAGTGATAAAAAACCATATAGGTGAACTCTATACTGACTTGCACATTTCCCCCCCCTCACAGTCCAACACCTTCATTGCTATATTATGATTCCTTGAAAAGAGTCTATATAGTGCATTACAGAAATTTAAATGGGAGAAAGATTATTAAGAAAAGAAATACTGACTAGAGTTTTTTTCTCCAGGAAAGAGTGCAAACTATTCATCAGTTGAAGCTGAGCAAAGATGCTCCTAGCAACAGCAACCCTTGACACTCCAAGAGGATGTTGGATTCTGCATTCTCACTCCTGTTCTGATCGATGAATCTGATATACAGAAAGAGCATAAACCCATCTAGAATAGACTGTATCCAATCTCAGATTATTTTATCTACTCATCAAAGTATATCACATTTTTCCAGGAACTTGTTAACCTGCATATAGTCCATTACTTATCTCCAGAGAACAATTCAGGATTTTCTTAGCACCAAATCTGACAAGAAGAAATAGAGTTTGATATCTTAGGCACAACTTTAAGACCTAATCCTAACACTGTTTTCCTTATCTAAGGAATAAATTGCTAAAGCTGGACCTAATTATACCTTCGAATAGATATTTTTAAGGAACAAAAAGGCAAAGAAAACCTAACATTAAAAATGATATTATTATAATATAGTGCGCTTCAGAAGCATTTTTATGTAAATGTGATATAATCATTTTTCAAATAAGTTGAATGTTAAGTAGTTCAGTAAGATGAAAGAGAAAGGAGATATGATGAAGGATCAATAAAAAATGAAAGCAAAAAAATGATTATGCAACTCAATAAGTGAAATATGAGGCAATTCCTGAAAGAATTTGCTAGAGAAAACACTACAGATAGTCCTCAACTTATAACAGTATGTTTAGTGACCGTTTGAAGTTACAACGGCACTGAAAAATGTGACTTGTGTCCGTTTTTCACAAATTCAACCTTTGTAGCCTCCCCATCATCATGTGATCAAAATTCAGATGCTTGATAACTGGTTGATACTTATGACCATTGCAGTGTCCCAGAGTCATGTGATCACATTTGCATCCTTCTGACAAGCAAAGTCAATGGGACAGCCAAATTCACTCAACAACCAGGTTACTAACTTATCAACTGCCATGATTCACTTAACAGGTGCAGAAATAAAGTTTGTAAAACGGGGCAAAACGCATATAACAAATGGTCTCACTTAACAACAAAATTTTTTGCTCAATTGTGTCATAAATTGGGGACTACCTGTATTACTTCCTTAGCTTATGCAACATGCTAGAATTAAAAAGCCCACATTTTAAATGGCTAAAAACTCTCATATTAGTTTTCCCAATTTTATTTCTTGAACATCTACTTCTTGGCTATAATTAATTCCTAAATATTGAAAAAGTAAAGAGCAACTCAAGTGCTTTTTATTTGTACTTGCTTTTGTGTGACAATGTGATAGGACTAAGGGTGATAGTTCAAATGAAATAATTTATATACTGTATTCCCTTTTCTTTTTGCAGTTTTCTGAAAAGATACTGTGGAGGGTTTTGGGCCTCTCTGAAGCAACATGATGCAAAAGAGTGGAGGAAAAAAAAATCACAAATCGATTACAGTCCCTTCAAAGAATGGAGTAAGTTCTTCAAAAGAGTGATTAGGCTCTTAGCCAAAATAATTAATTATTGAAGAACTGAATATCACCTAAGATTATAGTTATATTGAGCATTAACCATGAACTCTCCAGTTAAGCTTTACTCACCTAATCATAAATTTAATTGAAACTGTTAGTATCAGCCAGTATCCTTTTAAAACAACATATTTAATTTAAATCCACCATAATGGAATAGACTGTAAATAAGCAAGTGTTACTAAGTCATATTTGTCGCAGTTTTTAAATCGTTAATTTACATAGAATTTTACCAGTTAAAGGAATCTTGTTTCACTCATAAAAATAAACATATTATCAGTATTAACTTTTATCAATATATAATAAAATCATGAAGAATAACTACTGAGTACATAGCTTATTTATAAAATAATCAAATTTACAGCAATCTATTGTTGGACGAATAATTAGTATTCTAAGAAAGCTTAGCTTTCTATTTAATAATATCCTTTTGGGAAGAGATCCTGTTCTTTTAAATACCCAAATACTGTGTACTTGATGCAATGTTAGAGGAGTATCTGAAGGCATGAATAAGTGTAAAGCAAAGTATCAGTAATAACAAGTATAATACTAAATTAGAAAGTTTAAGTCACACATGGAATTATTTTTAAATGGTTATATTTCAAGGTGATGGTAGCCCACTTAAGACTGAATATTAAGGCAGACAACCTGTTATTTCACCAATGGCTATTAAGATACCTAAGGTAATGTGAAAACTGCAGATTAATTTAAGACTGGAAATAAGAATACAAATTCAGAATATTTCATTGCAATTTAATTTCAAACCTGACCACAAACAAATAATCAGGATTTATCTTTGTTTCTGGTTAAAAACAAGTTTTTAAAAAAATCTTATAAATTTAAGAAAAGAGAAGACTAGCAAGCAAGAACATAATACTAATAGATTTACACAGATGTGGTTTCACAGAAATATATAAAAGCCTAGTGCTCACATATATGACCAAACTGGATGAAATATTAAAATACTGAATCTTTAATAGCTACTTATCAGAGTAAATCAAACCAGCCCAATATATCTATCTGTCAAATGTTATTTTCAAATTCTTTTTAGAACTGAGACGTAAAAAGTACTATTAATTTTCCTGAATATATGTATATAGTTTTTTATTCCTAGTGGTTTCCTGGGCAGGGTCTGCTTTTTTTCAGATCAACAGTGTTTTGATTCTTTGGTTGTGACAGGAATTGATTGACTGGCTTGTTACCCACTGTTGTGGGCTTAGAGAGAGTGACTGGTCCAAGGTCATTCAGCTGACTTTCATGTTAATACAGAATTAGAACTCACAATCTCTGGTTCTAGCCTGGTACCACCAGACCAAAGTTTCTAGTTTATAATTCATTTAAAATGAATTATAAACTAGAAACACTAGAAACACTTATAGACACAAAACCTAACTATACAAATACTTGAACAAAATACAACTTTAGACTTTAGAAAGAGTGGCTTCTGTTTATGTATTGCATTTCAAAGATCAATATAGTTAACCAATCCATACCAAAAGTAGACCATGTCAGTATATAATTTTGATCTCAGCGATCATTAACAGGCCTAAAATTTATTCTACTAGAATCTATGAATTTCAACATGTGCATTACTATACACTCCATTTCTTTGTCAATATATTCTAAAATTCTTGAATTCTGTCAATAACTTTCTGAAAATAAAAATAGAACGTATTTTAAATTCAGGGAAATATTAACCAAGCATTAAAAAAAAAACAGCCATATAAAATGAATGCAACTCTAAAACCATTACTTTGACCTTCAAATTACACATTAAAATGCATATGTATTGGTTTTCTTTCCATCTTCATTTTGGTGGGTTATATTTTGCTGGTAAGCTTTCAAGCTAGCTGAATTCTGCAATTTCTACCTTTTATTTGGAAGCAGACCAGGAAGATTCCAGGGAAGTGCATAGGAAGCAATTTGCACTATATGTCTGCACATATAAAACTGATTACATTGTACTGCAAAACACAGATATACAAGTTTCTAATGAATCAACTTGGATCATGGATAAGTCTCTTAAACCAGAAGGACATTACAGTAAGGAAGTACTGCTTTTCCCACACAGATCCACGGTACAGAGAAGCTAATGGCATGCAGATAATGCTAAAAAAAATCTTTCTGGAAAAGAAATCCCATTCTAAAGAGTATTTGAGGATAATCAGTGTACTATATGAAATTAATCAATTAAAATTAGTTATTGACTTCCAATTATTCTCAAGTAGAGATAGATAAATAGACAGACAGACCGAGAGACAACAGGGTGCCTATTATTAATCAGGACTAATTGCCACAAGCAGCAAAACTCCATATAATGGCCATCTTATCAATATCCTTCTTATGCTTTATCTCCTGAGTTAATTTATATATTACTCTCTAATGCTTTGACAAGCTACCCTGAATTCTTTGATAGTCATTTTAAAAGGTTTTGTTTTTCCTTTCTTCTTTAAAGGAAAAAACAGCTGCATATTGAAAAGAATGAAAACAAAAATGTGCTGTACACCTTTTCTTTGTTTCAAAGTAAGAGATGTTTGCATCCTTTGAATGTGGAGAATGCAACTTTGATGAGATAGCCAGGAGCTGTCTTAACTACACTCTTCCATAATTTAGCAAGACACTCTTTGTATTCTCTTACCTTTATGGTTTTGGTCTGGAGTCTGAGTCCATTTAAAGTGTTAATGGCTTTCTCTGCATCCTTTGGATCAATATAGTTAACAAATCCATACCCTAAACTCTGCCCTGTTGAAACATAAGAAACAAAAAAAAAGGACTCAGTATTCTTTGTAGCACACATGTACGATTTCCAAATGGGGGATTAAAGTTCTTTTCTCTGGTACCATTTTTAACCTAAATAATTCATCCCAATCCAGAAAGCATACCTGTACAATCTGAACTCCTAAAATTAACATTTCTTTTTAAAAAAGCATGGGGACCTTTTGTGTATGGTAACACTGATTCTTCTACATTCTACAGGGGAGTTAAAACTGAAAGCTTCATGAATTAAAAAAAAGTGATCACTCTTACTAAAGCTTTTTTGTATGTGAATCACATTAAAAGAACAGATGACAAGAAACAGGTAGCAGCAGGATTATGTGCATAAATTCATTAGCTGTGTGATACTTTAATTAGCAGACAGAATTAAAGATATGGTGGTACAGCAATGCAAGTTCAACTGAAAATGAAAAAAAAATGTTATGCTTACACCAGGCAATCTTTAAAAGCCAAAATCTTACCAATGAAAACATGTAAGTGATCTGTGTTTCCTTAACTGGCTTTTTAAAATTTATAAAATTCATATACTGTCCCTCAACAAGAAAGCAATTTATATAAACAAAGCAGAACATAATTTTCAAAAGTCAGAAGATGAAAAACTAAAATGTAAAAGCCAACAAATTAACTGCTGCTTTGACAATGACAACACAAATATTTAGATCAGAAACACCAGAATATTATGTGCCAGAATAGCTTATTATCTTGTACTCTCTGAACTGTGTTCAGGAGGTGAAATTGCAAAAAAATTAAACAATAAAATTATTTTTGTATTTAGATGATAGAAAGCGTTTTGAGCAGTCAAGACAATTTCAACAGCTTTTGCTTTATTGGTAGAGTCTGTGTTTAGATTTTACTGGTCATTTTTATTGTTTTACAGAACCAACAATAATTTGGTAACCTGATCTAATTACGAGATTCACACAAATATGGGTTCACCTGGGCCCTGTAGTATATTGAGAAAAATTAACTAAGAAAAACTGATTGCACCATAATTTTTCCCCTTTGCTTGTTCTCTCACATGTGCTTACAAACGTATTTGTTTTCGAGTGTATATCAGCACATGCATAATTACACATTAATTTTCCCTTCTGTTATCTCAATATGCTCAGTTTTGAAAAATGACAATAGCTCTATATCCACATGTATTCCATCCTTCATGAGAGAAACCCACTAATTTTATATTTATATATTACAATTTGGTTTTGTTCAGCAGTTTTTAATTCAAATAATTCCACCACTTGTTTGCCGAAAATGTGTACATGCACGGCTTTGGCACACGGCTTGGCTTAACCGAGCAGACTTTTGGGGCCTCCTCCCCTCCATCTCTGTTTTCCGGGGCAGCAGCTGCTTCTCTCCGCACTGCTGGAAGAGCGTCTTGTGTAATTTAGCAGCTGTGAGCCACTGCTTTCCTCTAAGTTCCATGATGGGACTTAGAGGACAGCAGTGGCTCAAAGCTATTAAATTGCACAAGACACTCTCCCAGCAAAAGCAGCAGTGGAGAGAAACAGCTGCCGACCCGGAGAGCACATGGAGTGCCTCCGTGAGTGACTGAGGCTCGGCAAGGGACTGAAGAAGCGGCTGCAAGATCTCTGTTGCAGTGCTTTCCAGATGGGACTTCTTATTCTCAAACCACTTTGACTCTCCTGCGCCCCCGCTGCTTCCCCTGCAGCCCTTTGGCGTAGCATGGAAGGCCACAGGCTGAATAAATTGCTTCAGCCCAGGAGATCATAATTTGAAGCCAGAGAGGGGCGGTGGAATGCGGGCAGAGGCCTGGGGCAAGGCCTGACCTAGGGAATGGTATATTCCCTGACCTGGTCAAGGCGATCATGTGGAGGCCTGGGGCAAGGCCAGAGACGGGGAATGGTGTGTCCTGACCTGAGGTGAAGGGCGAGCTGGCAGCATGCTTACCTTTGGTGAGCAGAGCGGGTGAGGCGTGGAGATTATCTGGGCTGCATGGTGAAGGCAAGATACATAGGGCAGGGCTAGCTAGAGGTGGCATTTGCTGGTTCTCTGAACTACTCAACATTTCTACTACCAGTTAGCCCGAACTGGTCCAAACTTGCTAAATACCACCTCTGAGGGCCACTTTCCTAGTATTTTCTCACAGTACAGGGTGTTTTTCCAATCAACAAATGCTATTTCACACAATGATTTTCATGTCTGTATTAATTGTGTACAGCCACTTTCGCTTTTCCCCATGGGCATTTGCCATCAATGTTAATGGTGTAGGGCTTAATAGAGTGCGGCCATACAATGGTAAGCATATTTCCTGCATTTTCTCTGTAAATAGTATAATACCCATCTGCTGCCAGACACACCTCATATGGTCAACAAGGACAACACAACATGTATATCTAATGACATATAAAGGCTGCTTGACACTTTTAGTGGTTGGCCAGCATTCTCCGAAAATAAGACATCCCCTGACAATAAGCCAATTCGGGCTTTTGAGCGAATACGCTAAAACAAGCCTCCCCTGAAAATAAGCCCTCCCCAAAAATATTTAAATGCAGAGCTGGAAATCAGGTAAGATGGCGAGAGGAGCCACATCTTGCTCCACAAGCCCCAAAATAAGAAGACCTCACTAAAATAAGGCCAAGTGCTTATTTCGGAGTTAAAAAAAATAAAACAGGGTCTTATTTTGGGGGGAAACACAGTAGTCATTTACTACCTCTATTGAGAGGATAAACTGGCCCCAAACCAGAAAAATAATAACGATGTAACTGAAATTAATGAGACATGTTATTTAAATTTTAAAATGGGCCTTTAAATTTTTTTCTTGAACTTCATTTTAAAAAATTCCCAGAAACCAGATGTAGTCTCTTTCCCAAAAAAGCTTCATAAGTTTCAATGTTATTTCTGAAAGTGTTTGCAGCTAGTCTAATTTTGGAACATATATTTCAGTTATGTTTGCTGAAATTATTAGTATATTTGATGATAATCATATCAATGCTTTTTTAGTAACTTGTTTTATTCCCCATCTAAAATTGAAAGGAAAGGGCCAGACTGAGATGGACTTAATTCTTGATCGTTTGTCAACTCAAACTGTTTCTAAAGAGCTTCTTCACATATGCATATATATTTCTCTCTGTTTCTATAGCTCTGAGAGCATAGTGTACACTGCAGTAAATATCATATTCAATGTAGTGATATATCAGTAATCTAATGTGTCACATAAAACTGTTTCTCTCTTATCTCTTTGAACTAAAAAACAAAATGTCTCAATTACAGCTTTACTCTGCAGTTAGCAGATTAAGATATAATTAAATTTTATGAAAGTTACAAGAATGAAGAAGAGATGTATTTAATTCAATCTCTTTTGATTAATTTTTAGTTCAGAAACTTTCCACCTTCTTTATTTTACTTGGCAGCAGAATTATTCCTAGACTCTAACTCGTTCTCGTTTTCTCTCAGACTCACTCAGATATCTGAAAATACAGTTTGGGCAACATGATTATGAAGGCTTGTATGGTACCTATCTGGCGCCCTAGTCAAACAGATTTTGTTGGAGAAAAAATAAGTCTCAAGAGTGCAAAATCCATATTTTTAACCTCTTGTCTAATTATCATAATCTTTCGCCTCCAAGTGAGTAAGAAGTATTTCAGAAGATTTGAGTGCTCTTCACTTCCTCCAGCAGTCTGCAGTTTCCTTCCTAAGAGAGGAAATGTGAAATTTTCTCCTGAATAAAAATTAAATTGTTTGCTTCATCTTGGAAGCTCCCTACTAAATGTAAAAATGAAGGAGGCAAGCAGCAGAATGTAGATCTGAGTTGAATCTCAAGAAGTTATTTGAAGTTAAGTTTGAATGATATCTATGTTGAATTCAGGATTATATGTGAGATAAATTTAGGGCCTGAGATTTCTAAGTCACTTAAATGTTAACAAACATTACAATGAAAATGTTGCTCAGATAAAATTTCACTTCACCTAAACTAGTAAAAACCCATTACCTCTTCTAAAAATCTAGGATTAAACAAATGTACTGCTAAATAGGTATACAACTATGATTCTGAAATTTTGCGAGCTATTGCATAAATTACAGGACAGAGGGTTTATGGAGAGTTCCTTTTCTGTACATATTTAAAGGGGACAACACTGAATAACAAGGATTTTGCTTCCAAAACACTTCTGGGGTTTCTTATAGCTTTTTGGATGCTGATCACAAAAATAACCTGTAATTTTTACCTATTACATACTGCTTTAAAGAATCTTTGTTTTTACACAATAGCAATGCACACTATTTAGTACATATTGAATATGTTGCACACATGAAACATACAAAAACTTAAAACTGTTACAGACATAGAACTAGAATATTTGTGGAAATTAAGAGCAATGGCCCTGCTGCTTGGATACTGTTGCTATCCCATCCCATGTGGATTGGATAGCCATGCAAAATAATTTTGTTGAATTACATTACATAAAAAGAAATGGCCACTCCCCAAAAATGTGATTCCAAAACAAAAAAACCACATGGCAAATAAACTACTTCTTGACCTGACAAAAATATTTTTGCTTCCACTTCATATAAATCTCAGACTGATGAAAACTTTCATGAAAGTGATGAACAAGGAAGATGAAGGTTTTTGTTGAGACAGTTGTTTCTAAGAATAACTGATCCCAAGATTAAGGAAGGCATTTTTATTGGTCCACAGATCAGATATGTTATCAATGACAAGCATCATTGGGGCCACAGAAAACTGCCTGGAAAGCATTTAAGGATATCATTTAATATTTTCTGGGCAACTACAGAACAGCAAACTGCATTCAGTTGGTTGATAAAGTTCTTACAGCATACAAGACCATAAAGTACAACATATCACACTTGTATTTCTTTCCCAAAAATCTAGGTGCAGCAAGTGACAAACATGGTGAAAGGTTTCAGGAGCATGAAAACACTTTTGGCCATGTTGAACTCACTGCAACCATGTTGCAATATGTTGGAAACATTATGATATTAAATATATTATAGTTATTAAAAGTTCATTTCATATGCAGTCATTTTGAAATTATATTTGTGTTCCGTTTGAAGGGGTCTATCATTATCACTAAAAGCTTTTCAGGAAGCAAAACGTTTGGAAAATAAATGTTGTTCAATATAGAGATACTGTTGGGCAACAAACAATGGTAATATAAGGTTGAAAAGATCCCAGACACTGTAGGCCACATACAACATAATGGTTGATACATCTTTAAAATAAGCTTTGGGGGAGTGCATTCTCCACATTGGTACTGAATACAGTGAAGGTGAGGAAAAGGAACAATTAATCCTTTCTTAAGAAACAAAAACACTAAGTACACATATGGCTCTGAATTTGTTTCCAAAATCACAAAGCTTTAAGGAAAAAAATATCAGTTTTTGAGGGCCTGCCACAAAGGAGAGGGGGTCAACCTAATTTACAAAGCTCCAGAAGGTGAGACAAGAAACAATGGATGGAAATGAAAACAACCAAAAACATCTGGCGCATCACATGAAGACCATAGGCATTGACAAAATATCCACCAGTCAATTGCAAAAGGCAGCTTTTCTTGGGACGTTTGTCTGTCTGTCTGTCTGTCTACTGTATGTATGTTCCAGTATAACACTGGAACGCCTCGAAAAATTTCAACCAAACTTGGTACACAGATGACTTACTCCCTGTAAACAAATACTGTGATGGTAAGACACTCCTAACACCCCTCAGAGTGTGTTTTCTACTAAGATACAGCCTGTTGTGCCTTAAAATGGCTTCTACGTTATTGTCTTAAAATGGCTTAAACCCTACAAGTCAGTTGCTATGGTAATGGCACATCCTGACCATGCCACAGCCAGCCAGGGGTCGCAAGAGGAGGGCTGCTGGAGCCTTAGTGCAGGAGTGAAGTGGCTATTTACTTGCCTTCGCACCACATTTGTGCTTAAGGCCGCCTTTGCCACTTTGGGCTGGCACTCATGCCCACCGCGCTAGGCCAAAGAGCTGCAGGGATGAGAACGACTGGGAACACGGCAAGA
>JANHFP010001922.1:91030-102954 GCA_032468135.1 Calamaria suluensis | reverse complement strand
ACCAGTGAATTATAAACTAGTGCTTAGTGATTGTAGCCTTGGAAATTAAAAACATGTTTATGCTACATAGATTTAAATACAATAACAGCAATAATCAAAAATTGCATAACACTTAGAATATTGACAAAATTTCCAGCTTTCAATTGCAAACATTGTTTAGAATAGAATAGAATTTATTGCCAAGTGTGATTTGTCACACAAGGAATTTGTCTTGGTGTATATGCTCTCAGTCTATATAAAATATATATTCATCAAGAATCTTAAGGTACAACACTTAATAGAAGTCATAGGGTAAAGATAAGCAATCAAATCATATTAGGAAACAGTCTATAAATCGTAAGGATATAAACAACAAAGTTACAGTCATAAGTGGGAGGAGATGGGTAATGGGAAAGATGAGAAGATTAATAGTAATGCAGACTTAGTAAATAGTTTGACTTTTAGTTTCTCCTAAAGCCTACCACCATTTCTACGGTTTTGTTTGTGTTCAGTTCCAGATTGTTTTGGTCGCACCATGAGGCTAGGTGTTCAACCTCCCATCTGTCTGTTGATTCATCATTGTCTCGAATGAGACCGATCACTGCTGTGTCATCTGGGAACTTCAGTAGTTTAACAGATGGATCCACACATACTTTGCCAATACATTAGAACAGTGGTGTCAAATTCTTGTTTCATTGAGGGCTGCATCAGGGTTATGTTTGACTTCAGGGGGCTGGATGGGTGTGGCCAGCTCAATGTCTCTCAAGTTGGGGGCACTTGTGACCTCAGTGCTCCGCCAGTGAAAACAGGCTCCAAGCTCCATTTTCAACTGCCTTCCTGAGCTCCATTTTCACTGACAGAGGCACCATGGGGTGGTCCTTAGCTGTTTCCAGGGCAGTCCTGTGGCCCAGATCTAAACATCCCGTGGGCCAGATATGGCCCCTGGACCTTGAGTTTGACACCCCTGCATTGGAACATCATAGGTTCTTGGGAAGAACTCAGTGCAAATAAAAGCCAACACCAACTAAAGAAATGGCAGCTGTGGGTTCATACTGTTGCATATGTAATGTTGTTTATAAGTCTTAAATGAATGTATACGTTCTTCCTTTTTAAGGCTTGCTTTGCGATTTGTTGTGGTCTGATCCTGACAAGGATGTGCAAGGCTGGGGTGAAAATGACCGTGGAGTTTCTTTTACTTTTGGAGCTGATGTGGTCAGCAAATTCTTGAACAGACATGACTTGGATTTGATTTGTCGAGCTCATCAGGTATGAAAACATAACTGCTAAAATTTAAATTTTATGTTTTATTCTCAGAAGTTATGTTTTGGCAAGTATTTTTATTTTTGCATTCAGTGTATTCTGGCATGTAGATGAGCCAGTGTAAATTGGATTGCAGATGACAATCACTTTTGTTAATACAAATACCCTGTTGCACCCAAATTGTTCCTGTGAAATTATTGTACATGACCATAACTTTCAGCTATTTTTAGACAAAATATTCCTTAACAAGTAATCTAAAATTATAGATACATTTACAGTATATTGATCATGGCTTTCTGTTCTCACTGAAAGGTGGTTGAAGATGGCTATGAATTCTTTGCTAAACGTCAGCTGGTTACTCTATTTTCTGCTCCTAATTACTGTGGAGAATTTGACAATGCTGGTGGCATGATGAGTGTGGATGAAACTTTAATGTGTTCTTTTCAGGTAGGTGTTCTTGTCTTAAGATATCAACCATATCATAAATTTACAAACATTAGTATATGCCTACAACTAAAATAGTAAATATTAATTGGAATCACTTAAGATAATATTTAATTGAATCTTGATTGAAGATTAGGACTTTGGATTGTAAAGGCTAAGATCTCTGTTGGAAAGCAGTAATTATTATGTCCATTATATCAAACAAAAACAAAAGGCCTGAAGGTGTGAATCCAAGCTTGAGCTCTTGTCAATGGAATCTTTTGATAATGTAGGTAAAATAATGTTCCAATTAGAGATTGTCATTTACCAAACTCTTGAGTTCCCATCTCTTTCTGATACCACAGCAATCAATAAATGTACAGATTTTTAAAATGTCAGTTCATGGGCGGTTATAGAAATTGAATGAATGGGTATTTGTAAGCCTCACTATTACAGACGTTTTACACACCTACAGTTTTATTGGACACAGCTCATGTAAAAGAGCAAAAAATACACTACTTTCATGCTAGTCAGCCTGATTTGTTTGGAATTCCAGATAAATTTTCAAAATGCTCTTTCTGCAGTCAAAAACTTAGTGCCCAGAAATTGTTCTGTTTTGTTTAGCAAATCAGAAATATTCTTAAATATTAGTTTGTGGATAACTCCAAAATCATTTTAAATGAAACTGAATTCTTGTTTGGTATTTCTTTAATTATATATCTAATGGAGAAGGAAATAAGAACATGTAACAAGTTTTGTAACATCTCAGACCTTGTGACTATACCAACCCAACCCTTGTTTCTCTGAAATTTTCTTCACTGAGGGAATCAGTCTACAGTTAGTCCTCAGTTAACAACCATTAATTCAGTGACTTTAAAATTCCAATGGTGCAGAATGAATTATGCTTATGCCTGGACCTGGAAGTTTTTTATTTATCAAATTTAGGCACTGCACAACTCTATCAAAGTGACTGGACAATTAATACATTTCAAGAAAAAAGTTAAGGCTGTTGGTCACATAGTGGTGATTTTTATGATCATGGAGTACATTTCAATTCCTGCCCCTTTTATCTCTTCCCATCCCTGTTCTTTTGGCTACCCTGTGTTATCTTGCTATTCCCACTGCAGCCAGCCTTGACCCAGCTGCATTCCTGCCAGGCTGCAGCAGTCCCATGCTTTTCTGCTGACCTACTTGCAAGTGTCCAGGACTTGCAAGTTCCTGCCATTTTCTCCATTGACTTTGTTGAAAACAAACAGGAATTCATGAGGAGGTCCTGATTTAATGACAGCAATTGGGATTACTGCCACTAAGTGTAACATCGTGCTTTATGACCTTATTTCTTAACACTGAAAATTCTATTCCCAATTATTGCATTATCAAAGGACTTACCCGTAGTATTTTGAAGGGATTGGTTATATGTGCTTCTGAGCACCACTGTCTGCAAAATGACTTCTGCATAGAAGAACAAATAATTGTTGCAGATCTGATGGTCATAATTTAGCAAGACTTATGGCTGTATAAAGTGAGAGAAAACATTTTTAAGATATAATCCCAGTTAAGGGAATATAGATTCAAAATAATGGGTTTATATATTCAGATCATGCTATGGATTTGTGATCTTAGGCAAGTTATTTGTTTTCTATTCTTTTCAGTTTCTCCAAGTGAAGATTCATATAGCTAGTTCAGTCATGGGTGCCATTTTATAGTGACCTAAAATGCTTTTTTGACATGCAAAATTTTCCCAGCTCATAAAGACTAAACTTTTTTTCTATTAAGATTCTCAAACCTTCTGAAAAGAAAGCAAAGTACCAGTATGGTGGACTGAATTCTGGACGTCCGGTCACTCCACCTCGTACAGCTAATCCACCGAAGAAGAGGTGAAGAAAGGAATACAGTAGAAAATCATCAGATCTGTAAAGGACAAAACTCCATATATACAGTATATAATAAGTGTGCACTGTAAAACCATCCAGCCATTTGACAACCTTTATGATGTCACATCTTTAACTTAAAGAGACGGGTAAAGGATCCTTAATATTTTCTAGTTGACAGATGTGCAACACTGTATTGTAATAAGTATACACCAAGTTCCAGTAATCAACATAAAGTAAATCAGATCTAAACAAATTATTTTGGTTGCATACATGTCAGTTTTAAAGTTGACCAACATCCCAGTTTAAGCTTAATGTAATAGTTACATCAGATGAGAGCATGATATTTCATTTGTGTAATGTGATCTTACTGTTGCTTGATTGCTTTTATTTCTATTTTGTAGCTAGAATGATGGCAAGGTATCTTAGTAATATTCCCTGGCTAAAAATGAACTGTGGAAAGGATTTGAATAGCCAGCTGTTGCTGTTCTTTCTCTTCCAGTAATCTTGCTGACTAAGTGTTTGCCCCTCTAATAGGAGCCTGGTGATTAAAGACAAACCAAGCTCAAGCTAGTTCCTACAGTAATGTTCCTTTTCCAAAAAGACTAGAAATCAGTGTTTTTTCATGAAACAAAACTTGTTACTTAGTCTGCCACTTCGTGCACTGCACCATTTTAAACTAACATTATACTCACAACAGCACTTCATTCAACTAAAATAGATCAAAAGTTGTTATTTCTTCTTTGTTGGTCATGGAATATCTTGCGTTAGATTTTATTAGCATGAAACATTTTTCAGCATGCTTAGCTTCTTGATAATGCCATACTTGCATTAAAGCACATTCTGCATTTCTCAGAAGATGTGAAGATTCTTCTCTGACAGCCTTGGAAGTGCTATTTCTCTTCCTTTTTCTTTCCTGCCAACACTCAAGGAGGGTTATTTAAATGTATATTGATAAATAAAGAGTAGGGTAACTGAAGCTAATGGTGGTTGAACTGTCTAATAAATCTACATGATTGTAAGGCTTATGTCACAAAGAATAATATCTTCTGGATTTTCATGATCAAAATTCATATTCATGTAGAGATTTCTGCTTTGTAGTGTACATATAGTAGCAATAATTTCTGTACATGATCAAGAGTTGATGCAGTATTTGTTTTCCTGCTTTCCTTTTTTAAGGATTCATATTAATGATAAATGTGAGGTCATGTGTAAAGTTTGTAAGACAATAAAGATTGAAAGGCAAAGATTTCATTGAATAGGATTACAAACTTTTATTGGACACTGACAAACTTGTAAGATTTAAGAGGTAAGGTTACAGTTTGTACCATTCTGTGTGCAACAATAAATGTAAAACTTTAATTTTGCCTTTGAAAATGTTACACTGAGGATTTGAAACTTGCATTTTTTAAATAGCACATATCATGCAAGTGATTTCTGCTAAGTTAAGTTCTTTAAATTTAAGCCTCTTTTCTAATTCCATTTTGTTTTAAACATGTAGTTTTTTCATTTAGTAAAGTTGTTTAATTCATTTTGAAGTCTGACTGTTTATTCCAATCCTTTTAAAAAAATCATTAGCTCTTAATGGCATGCATTGCTATATGGGTAAAAGATTGATACTAATATAAACATTCAATTAGGGTATTTAAAAAGTGTTATTTTCCTGTTTTAAAATCACAGCACTCAGTAATAAGAATGGTGCAGTGCCAAGTAGCTGAACCAATGTCACTTCCAGAACTATGACTAATTTTCAGTTGCAGTTATTCAGCACAGTGATAAAAAGTTCTCATCTGACAAGTGAACTTGAGTCATTGATAGATGAGAAGTCCATGCCAATAACCACATTAGGAATTGAGAAAATGGAAGCAAAGCTTACATATCTGCTGGTCAAATGATCCTTTTTTTACAAGTGAACCCTTATTTAAGTGTTTTAGAACATTAATTTGTACACCTGAGTTTAACATTTTGAAAACAAAATGCTGTTACATCACTACTTATCTAAGCATGCAAAACCTTATTGAAAAACAGTAACTTTTTACTTATCAGTATCTTGTAACTGATAATCTCTTGTCATTTCTTAGTATCTGGTAACAGCACAATTTTAGTATCTGTGCAACAAATAATATAATCACTAAAATCATCACTTATCTTTTTCTTACAAATATTTCTGAAAGAATAATTTCTTGCAAGCGTTTAAGGGAAGATTATGTTCAGTGTTTAGAACTGGTCCATGAATATGAAATCCCCATTGATACATGAGGTTTGGCATGCCATAAATTCAGTTTAAAGATCAGTAATATGTCAGTATTCAGTTTAAAGATCAGTAATTTGCAGTTCCTTTAAAAATATTTTGGCCATGGATGAATATCCTTTCTGTATAACCAGAATGGAAGTTGTAATGTATTAAGCATGATTTTAAATATTATTTTGTTGTCTGTCTTCCCACCCTCCATTCATTGCTTGCGTAAAAGGAACACAGTTCCATTTTCTGCAATCTTTCTGTAAAGCTGGTGTCACTTTCTAGTAGCATTTTTCCACAGTTTTATTTCTAAGTAGGTTCTACTTACTCCTGCCATTGTTCCATCAAACTGTCATATAAGCAATTTGCTTAAAGACAATCTTGTGCAATGTGGATGGGCTGCTAGAAGATTCTGATATGAAAGTAGTTCACAGGATAGTTTTTGAACAAACTGTATAAAAGACTTCTTTCTACATGTGTGAATGGACATTGTTTAAAACCCATCTTGTGGATACAAACTATCATATCCAAGCTGGTTGTGTCCTGCCAACTTGGAGGAATATTGAGTTAGGAATAAATACAACTAAACCTCTTGATTCTGTATTCATGTCTCTTATTTGCATGTTAATGCATTTCAGTTGTACATTTTGCCTCAAGATGTATTTGCTGTTAAATCTGTTGCAGATGTGATGTTTTGGAAAGGTACACCTCTTTAAATGCCACTAAATTTGTTAATCCCACAGGCAAGATAATTGGTAGAATCCAGTTAAGTTCCAGCTTCACTAGAATGGATTGGGTTAACTTTCTGTGCAGCATCGCAATATCTCCTGAATTTGGGGAAATGTCTAGAACTACGTAGTAACCAATATCCATATTTCATAATGGTCAGTATTGTAGAGATAAGCTTAGACAATTAAAAGAAGAAAAAAGTGTTTCCATGCAGAGCAGATGTCTACACACAGCCAAACCTTTAAGAAACATGGAAGCACACAAAAGTATGCTGTCTTTTGGGTGAGCAAAATAACATGAAATGTACAAGTGACCCTCCCCAGTACATAGAAACTTTATAGAAATACTAAAATATATACACATTGCAGATTTAAGAAATCCCATCTTATGTAGACAAAAAAGATTTGGGGGATTTTGTTTCTAGTAGTTATAGACTAATATCTGTTTCTGCAATTAACCAAATGCTTTGGAAAATAAAACAAAGCTTTCCATCCTTGAACACGAGTTCATATTGTTTATATATGAATCTGATTAATTTCTCTGTTGCAGAATTTTCTTTTACTTTGCACTTACAAATGTACTCAGAGAATGGACATAATTTTTTTTGGTTGTTTTAGTGATTAAGAAGCTGTGATGTTATAACATTCCTGCCAGGACTTGAAGAAACCCAGAGTCTCATATAACCCATGATTCAATTATTTTGGTAGAATAATTATCTACCAAATAATTATCTTGGGATCCCCGCACTCGCTGCCTGCTCCAGCAGTTCAGTGAGAGCGGGAAGTGAGCTCAGGCACAGAGGAAATCCCACCTGCCCATGTCCCCGGCCTGTGTTGTGTTGTGCTCTCCGTGTTGGCGAAGCCGGAGCGAGATCGGCGAGGCACTTCTGCGGGGGTGGCTGAGGGGCCGGCTGCGCCTGCAAAGCAGACATGTTGGATCAGGCGGGAGGCTCGCACTGGGCAGGAAGCAGCTCGCAGTCGGCTGCGCCAACTGCCCTGCTGAAAGGCCCCCGGGCAGCCCACAGGCGGCCAGATGGGACCACAAGAAGCCTGGTCCCCTCGGCCAGAGGGGCTTACAGGCATGGGACACCCCATTCCCCCCGGCGAACCCAGGCCAGCTTGGCCCCCGGCCTGCCCCTCTCCGCATCCGTTTCGTGCAGATTCCCTCCAGCGCTTCTTTCCTCTCACAAAATTTCCCTCAGTGTTTCTAACCCCGCCGCTCCAATCCTGCTAATAGAGACTCCTGCCACAATGGCTGGGGCTTCCCTCGGCCTTTCAGGGAGGGGCCGGTGTGGAACCACCTGTATTTGCACACCTTTCCCCACCACTCAATCTGTCTCGGGGGGGATATGTAGAGTGGGGAAGTGAGAGAAGGCGCAAAGGTATCGGAAGCACCTTAAGTGTTCCTGATAGATTGCAGCTTCTCTGCGGGAGAGGACGGGAAGAGCCCGGGAAGACCTTTTCCCTCACTGCAGTCCGGCGTGGGGGGCAGCGCTCAAGACAGACAGGTTGAAGTGGTGGTGGGGAAGGTGTGCAAATACAGGTGGTTCCACACCGCCCCCTCCCTGAAAGGCCGAGGGAAGCCCCAGCCATTGTGGCAGGAGTCTCTATTAGCAGGATTGGAGCGGCAGGGTTAGAAACGCCGAGGGGAATTTTGCTGAGAGGAAAGAAGCGCCGGAGAGAGAGGGAATCCGCACCACACACAAAAAAAGAATATATCAAAAGACTGGCAAAAAAAAAGGGCGGGGAGCAGGAGAAAAGCCGTGCGAAGCTTCTTCCGAAGACGGGCACAATTCCCCCTCTCCTCCCCAAAGGCTTCAAGGGAAGCTGAGCTTGGCACGAAGCCCCCTTTGTGCCAGGTTCAGAAAGATGCAGGTCAGGGAAGGAGGGAACCCGGGCATGGCTCAAAGCTCCGCTCCTCCCTCTTCCAGCCCAGCTTTCTCCTCTCCCCCCTAACCAGACCGAGCCACACAGATGAGACCGGAGCTGCCGTGGACGGGTGGGCAAGCTAGCAAGCCGCCTTATGCAGGCCAGGCGGAGGGGCAGGGCTGAAGCAAAGGGCTGGGCTCTGGCTACCCCCGCTCACCTCCTTGATGGCCGTCACAGTGTTGCGGCACTGAACCATTTGGGTGGTGAAGTTGGGGCGGGGACTGGGGGGTGCAGCCAGGCCGAGCGGCTCCAGGAGCCACGCCAGGAAAAAAAGCCCCGGTGGTAGGGGCGGGGGGCTAGGGGCGTGGCTGGGCTGGGCTGGCTGCGTCGGAAGAGCCACACTCAAGCAGCGAAGAGCCGCATGCGGCTCGCGAGTCGCACTTTGCCGACCACTGGTCTCTTGCATCAATTCCAGGGTTGTTTGGATACTTTGTAAAGTAACTGGTTTTTTTCTGTCTGTCCTGTTGCTGTCACTGGTGTAGTTTCAGGACAGACAGAACCTTTCCTGGTACCGGTCTTCATTATCGTTTGTGTTGATGACATATTTGCTTTTGATTCAGAGGGTAGCGCTCAAAGTACAGGAATATCAATACTCCAATGCAATAGAATTGATCAATAATTAATTAATTAGACAAATAATTGTTGATCCTTAATTCCTTTCAATTTCCTTTCAATTCTACTCTATAATTTGTTTCAAGAATTTTGTTTCCCTAATTTTAGTAATAAATCAATTACTCTTCAATTCATAAGTCAATAAATAGTCAGTAAATCAATGAATCAATCAATCAATTCACAATCAACCATTAATAATAAATTTTCTGAGGTAAATTATATATATATATGTTATAGTATAATAGTTATAATAATTATTTCTAAATTAATTTGTTGATTAGTCAATCAACAATAACTAATGGTTACTATCAGATACAAATTGCGCAAAGACAAAAACAAGCAACTAATCTCAATGGTCTTTACAACCTACCACACTCAATCAATTTTCTTCTCTATATCCAAAAATAAATTTCTAAGTTTTCCAAATCTCTCTTTAGTACACGTCTTTAGTACAAAAGAGAAAAGAAAAAAGTTTTTTTCAACTGATATAGTTCTTGCGATGAGTATCCCTGCCTCTTTCTTCTCTGCTGTCACTCTGACACTCTTCCTTACGCCTTCTTTCCGCTCCACATCACGTCCGTCTTCTCTCCTCTTCTTCACTCTCCAAGCTTCCTTTCCATACAATTGCACCAAAAGAAAAACAAAAAAAATCCACAACCCCCGAGTAGCCCCTCTCGGAACTAAGCAGCTCATTCCACCGACCTCCAACAGTCCTCCGTCGCTTGCTCTGCACCTCTGTATACGTGTCACTCTGTTCTCTCTCTCTTCCGTGTTCTTCACCTTCTTCCACTTTCCACTCACTTTCAACAACTTTCAACTTTCAATGACTTTCCACAACCATCCACCCCTCCTCCTCCGCACTTCAACAACGTTTGTCCAGCGCACAGCTCCCGCTCCTCCAACACCCTCATGACTCCTTTCTCTCCTTCGCTTTGACAGTTTCTCAAGTGCTGCTTTTCTTCCCTTTGCAAAGGCTCACTCTCAGGAGAAAAAACCCCTCAGTCGTGCAGTAACTGGGGAGAATCCAATACCGTTCATTACTCACTAGTAGACATGCAGTTGTTCTTTATTCTTCGGTTCCCCCATCGCCATTAGGGACGCCACAGCCTTGGATCGGTCCTTAGATAGGCCAATTTCTTTGTGACAGGCTCCTGGGGGTTACCACGCTTGAAACGCAGGATCGCACCCTTCCACGCGTTCCTGGGAGTTTCCCCTTTTGGAAGTCCACCTCCACTAGGCTGAACTCACTCACAAAAAATTATCCTGTAACAAAGTCCACTTGGTAAGAACGGAGCCCTCACCCCAAGCGCGGTACCATGTCTCCACCACAACCGGAAGTTGCTATAGATCATCTCTTATTGCACACAAGAAAATTTACATGAGGGAAAAGTTAATGAAATTAGAGAAGACCTGAAATTAATTTCTTATCTCCCATTGAAATTTCTTTAGAAAGTTTAGAAATTTACTATTTGAATTCTTCCTGATTGTTTTTACTCAAAGGTGTCTCAGGATTAGACATATAGATGGGGTGAAGAAAATGGAAAATGTGAGTTTTGCTACGGCCCTTAAGCAAGTAGCCCAACCATGTGTTCTCTGGTATGTGGCCGTTAAATAAATGTGTGAGTCGTTAAGCAGAACAGTGGTTTCCTCAATGTTGCGGACATAGCACAGGCCGAGGCTTGCCTTCCAAAGGCCTCCCCTACCCCAACCCCTTCTGATAGGTTTAGACGGCAGGCATGTGACCAGAAGAGAACAACTGATTGGACACTTTGCCTGCAAACAGAGGGTGGGAAATAGACTCCTCCTGATTGGCCAGCCACTGACAGCTCAAGTATGAAAGAGTTGCCAGTGCCTCAGAAGTTGCTCACTCTCAAAGGTGGTCAGCTGCACCAGGTGGGTCCAACATTAGCTCCCTATTGTTATAAATAAAGCCTTGCAACTCTTTCAACCTGCCTCACCTTCTTGCGCCTTGTTCTGAGAATTGAACCCCTTCACTCACCCATAGGCCTTTTCACTCCCAGTGGGTCCCTGCTGTCCTTAGGCCTGACTCTCACCCCACTAGGCCTCGTCATCATCATCACCCTCCTCCTCATCTTTTTTATTTATGTATTTATTTATGTAATATTTATATACCGCCCCTCTCCATGGACTCGGGGCGGTTCACAGCCATCCAAAATAAAACAATACATCACATCAATTATTAAAATTTAAAACGAAATATTTGAAGGCTAATTATTATTATTAAAAAAATTCAAAATATTTAAAAATTGAAAATTTAAAGTAATTAAAATATTACATAAATAAATATTTTGAAGCTCTTGAAACCTCATGATAGGGAAAGAGGCCAGGGGTTGCATCCTTGGGCCTCATGACTGTTTCCTAAAATAGCCGTTATTTTCATTGTGTCCAGGATTGAACCCTAGGTCAAGTGATGGACTTGTGGAAGCGGCTTCCATTTTGTTACACCAGCCTCAGGGCCAAAATGGTGGCTGCTTCCTGTCACAAGGGAGAGGGAAAATCTCCTCTGTTTCTCTACCTTAATACTGTGCAAATTGCATGAAGGGACTGTGGGTACACCGGAAATGGTGGTTACCTCCAGGAGATCTCCATAAGGTTACTGGGTGATGGGTGATGGGTGTGTTGGGAGGAGGTCCAAGACCCAATGAAAAAACCAATTTCACATGTAGAAACTGTTCTGCCTTGCAAATGAAGCCGATGAAGAAGAGCTGTAGGAATTTTGAGCTGAGGAGAAAAGGGATTGAGAATCTGTGTTAGCAACACCTGCCAGGATCCCTTTTTCTCGCAAGTGACCCCTAGAAGAAGAGCCTTCTCTGTGGCAGGCCCGACCCTCTGGAATGAGCTACCACCTGCACTACGGAGGCT
>JANHFP010001922.1:48574-60233 GCA_032468135.1 Calamaria suluensis | reverse complement strand
GCCCCTCTCCTCGTGGACTCGGGGCGGTGAACAGCCATCTAAACTCCATAAAAACAGCAATATATATATATAATTTCAGTTAAAAGAATTAAAAGAATTGTGGTCATAAGTACAGGAAAATAATGGAAAGCCCTCTGAATTTTGCTACAAAAGGCGTACAAATATTTGGAAAGGTGAAGCATGTTTTCATCAGATTTTTCACCCATTTAATTGATATACATCTAAATAATTTCATCAAAGTTTATTTAGCTTTCATCTCTTTATTGGAACAAAACCCAATATTTGAACTATAAAATATTGTCCGTATATTTTGGAAGATGAATTGTACAGTTGCATTCTCAATTATTAATTTTCTGTTAATGAGTTCAAACATGTATGTAAGTGTATCAATTGAAGAATTGAAAGCAGTTTATGGGATGTCTTAGTTGGGCTCTCAAATTTATGATTATCAAAAAATATGCATTCTAGTAGGGGAATTTTTGGGGAATTCTTCTAGGATTGTAAATTATGAATACTCTAGGATTGTAAATTATGAATTTCTCTAGGATTGTAAATTATGAATTATTGTATATGAACTAGCTATCCAATTCAATTTTTACAAAAGAAAGTTTTGAGTTTTAATTAAATTATTTGTTCAGGTGTATAATTTGATGAAAAATATTAAATACAGAACATAGTGGTATTTGGATACATATAAATGCCTTTCTTCCCTTTAAATTTAGGTGAAAACTCCTGTAATCAACTCAGAGGTTAAAACATTAGTACCTGGGATTCCTGGTCATAGTTCAGCTGTGAAATCTTCAGTATGCAGGGATAAAAAGAAAAGGAAGACAGATGGCAAAGAGGTAATTGCTCCCCATTCAGTATTCTTTATTTAACCAATTGTTGAATACTAATCATCTGCTTTGTTATGTTTCATACTCTGAATTAGCACTTGCATATTTTTTTAGTATAATTTTCAGGCTGGGTTCTGAGAATTTTTATTTTCCTCAGAGACAAAATACAGACTTTACAACACATTGATTTTCCTGAAAGAAAGTATTCCCACTGGAGAATATTAGGTGCATTCTAAACATTGTGTTTTTTTCATGTAGGCAGAGCCAAAGTCCAAGGATGTAATTTCACATGAACAAAGTAGGTGGCCCAAAACATTGAGATAAACGTCTGCGCCTGTTAAGTCAATGCCATTCCTTTCTCCAGTGGGAAGAAGATCATTACTCCTTTTTTTTCTCTTCTGTTAGTGGAAGGGGAACAGTAGAGTAAGTCTGGCTCTAGATCCATTCATTGTTTAGAGTAAGAAATCCAAAATGCAACATACATAAGAAAGGTGCTATGTAGATCAATAACTGAAGAGTCAAAACTGATTTTTCTGTTAGTGATGGAAATGTGATTTGTGGCAGTAAAGCTTGACCAAACATCTTCCCTTTGAGTGTATTGGATTACAAGTCCCACTATAGCTAGAGTAAGGACTTGGATAAAATTGTTGAACATCTGCCATTGCTCTTGTTTTTGAGGATTGTTTTTCTAAACTCAGACATTTAACCTCAGTTATCTCTTGACTCTGGATTTTACCATGCTCTTAAACCCTGAAGCACGAGCTATTAATTTTGTTACATGCAGTTACAGTATTTTAAAGGAGAGATGCTCACCACAGGTAGCACAAAAATGCTAACTTACCGTGTATTTTTTTAAAAAAAATCTAGGAGAGTATTGAAGATCGCCTTAGTGCTATGGATATTGATGTGATGAAAGTAAAACAGCCATCTGGGAGCCTTCCACAGACTGATAATTTTGCAGTGCTTTTGGTTCAGGGTTTGGAAAGCAGTGATCCTGTGATTTTAAATGTAAGTATTAAAAGTAATACGATGGCTGGGGAGAATCTCTATAACATTGCAAAATTATCAAAACGTGAAACTTCATTACATTTGGAGTGTTGCAGTATTTTGTGTCTTTATGAAAATGTAGTGTATACTATAGAACAGTGGTAGTTAACCTTTTTGTCAGTGAGTGCCGAAGCTGGAGCACGCATGCTGGAACGCCAGAACCCGGCAGAGAGTAGCTGGCTGATGTGCATGCACATCAGCCAGCTGCTCTCTTCCGGGTTCCAGCGCAAACAGCTGGGCGGCCCCAATGTGGGTGCTGGAACCCAGAAGAGAGCAGCTGGCTGGTGCGTATGAGTGCTGGCTGAGCTCACCAGAACGCACTTGTCCAACCAAATCCAGCAGAGGAGTTGGTGATGGTGCGCATGCGCACAGAGAGGGCTCTGCATGCCACCTCTGGCACGCTTGCCATAGGTTTGCCATTATGGCTATAAAATAATGACAGAAACCTTTTAATAAAAGAATTTTGAAGGACTTTACTTCTTACTTATCTAAGTGACCTAAATTAGTTGATTCAAGATCAACTATATTCCCACTTTTTGAAGGAAAACAGTGAAACTAAATTTTATATCTACGTTAGGATTAAAATGTTATCTCCTCCAAGATCCATAAGGCCTTGTTAGTTTGGGTGTCTATACTAATAACATGATTTCATCATTGACACCTTTTTTTTTAACAGAAAGTGCTTCAAACCAAGAAGGAAGCAGTAATAAAGAAAACAGTAGCCAGAATTCCTGTGTATTCTGTTATTCCACTACTGCGTGAGGTAAAATATTTAATATTAACTTCTGTAATTCTAGCTTTTCTAGTGTACCTATAGTAAAATTTAAATTTACTGTTCTAATTACATAATAAATGGAACTGATATATTTGTAATCCAGTGTATGAAAAGAGATCATCTTTGATTTTCCAAATTTTTGGCTTCCCCTGTCTTATTTTAAGTCATCCTTGAAACTCAACTTTTATAGACTTGTTTATTACAAGGTAAAAATTTCTCTAGTCTGATGTAGTACTTAAGTGAATTAAAAGTCATTGTTTGGGGGAAAAACCTCATTGTACAGAATTTATTTAGTTTATATATTTTTAATTTTAATTTATATTAGAATTATTGCCACTAAATTATCCACTCTGTTATATATTTTCTATATATTTTAATTTTTAGCCATGTCATTCCTGTATATTTGTGTACCTTTGGCCATATATCTCTGTAAAAATCTGCATGGATATTTTAAAAATACAAGAAAAAATCACTGACCACTGACCACACAGGCAGATGGGTTGGTTCTGGTAGATTTCACCTTATGCTACAAATGCTGCATAACACGACAGCATTCACAATGAAATTTAGCCACTACAAATATTTTGAACTAGCTTAGACTGAGAATTCCTATATCTGCATTTTATTGAAGAATATAATTTAAAAATCTGAATGCATCTCAGTCTTTACATTTTCCACTTCTTTCAGCTCACAAAAAGACTACAAGGGCATCCATACAGGTAAGCATAGATTACCTAATATTATCTCTGATAAATAGAGGAGGGTGTTGGTTGTAGCAGGCACTGTTTAAAATATTGAGCTGGGTTACTCATTTGAAAGCCATGTGGAATGGGCCGTGCTTTATATATCTGATTTGCTTGTTTTATTTTAACTAGTTCAAAGCTGGCTTGGGATAAAATCCTTAGAAGTTCTGGAAATGCAGCACTTGCTGTTCATTAAACCAGACTTTTGCAGGAGCCTAAAAAGAAAACATGGCACTATTTTTAAGATACAAATTTACTTAAAAAGTGGATTTTTAAAAATGTAAATCTGTATTGGATTATATAACGGCAGATTAGAGCTGCAACATTAGCTTTATACCTGAGATTCTAAAAAGTTAAGAAAGATAAAAGTTCATATAGTTCTCGTTTTGTTGCTGCCTTTGAACTGTATAGCTGATAAAAGTTACTCCATGGATACTTTTATCTATAATATTATTTATCATCAATGTGTGAGAGTTTATCCATCTTTATATCTTTATAGATGCAATTTAAATTTATCATCTTGAAATATTTTTTTTTTTAAAAATCTGACCCTCTGTAATAAATGAAATATGCCTTTATTTTCTAGTGCTTCACAAATGGTTCGATGGTTAAAACCTGTTCTAACTATGCATGCCTCCTACCTTTCAACAGTAAGTACTCTGATACACAGGGCTTTTTATCATTTTGGTTGCATCTGGTGGATGCATGAAAGGAAAGGATTTCCAGACTAATAAAGGAGAATATTTGTAGCTCAGGGTAGAAATGAAAAGTCGTCGGTGCTCTCTGAGCTTGGTTGTTTTCTTGCAGATGTTTAATTACCCAAATTTGGAATCTAGTTTAGGTAATGAAACGTCTGCAAGAAAACAACCAAGCTCAGAAAGCACCACAAGGGTGCCTAATAATTTTCAGACCATCCAATCATATTACATAGGCTTGCTAAAGTAAAGGAGAAATTATTCAAATCTGCTAGAAGGGCCAAAAACAGAGAGGAGTTGAAATTAGATTTCAGGAATTGCCTTTTGCTTCTGCAGTCATTGTATACAATTTTCTCTCCCCTTCTCATGTTGAATTTATGCTTCTTGAATTCTTTTGTTAAAAGTGAATTTCTTTCACAGTTGTCATTGTATAACATTTCATTATTGTTCCAAAGTTCCCTAATACTAAGTCAACGTCATGTTAAGTGCATAACATGGAAGTATAATTTTTGCCTCTATGATGAAAAAATTGACAATTTTTGGGGGGATGAGGTAAGGTGTTTAATTGCTCAGATGACACATTTAAAAATTATGCAGTAAAATAGGTGATCACAAAACTGGGCAGTGTAAGCAAGGGTTTATATATAAAAATATAAATTTATGTACATAAATATATGTTTAATATAGAAATGGCCATGGACTATATTTGCATATGTCTTCATAGTTCTCTATTGACTATTTTTTTCTCTTTATCCCCATCATAGTTGCCAGATCTAGCCTCCCAGCTTGGAACATTATATGAGTTAATGGAAAGCAGAGTAAAAACTTTGCAAAAGCTGTCTCGTTTGCATGGAAAACTATATCTTATTATCACTCAAGTAAGTTAAAGTTGATAATCTTGTTTTATGAGCGTATATTACTAATAACAATGAGATCTTCTATCAAATGTGGGAAGGTTTGCCAGTGCACCAGAATTTATAACATGAAAGAACTCTGATGATCCCTTTCAGAGTGATTTTGGGGGAAATGAAACTACACTTGATCAGTGCTGTAGCAATTTTACTTAGAAAGCTTTTTGTCTATGCTAATTTTTTCTGGAATAGTGCAGTTATCATGCATAATTTTCAAATATAGAAGGTGATTCACAACATTAAGGGTAGTTTCCTGTTGATCATTGGAGGCTGCAAAATTTCTGTGCGCTTGATAATTCAACAATTCTCATAAAAGGTAAACCAGTTTTGGAAAAAGAAAACATTTATGTTAAGTCATCCAGGAAACTTTCAATATTTGATTGAAGGCATTTCATCAACAAGCCTTTCATCCCACTAGAGACCTTTATAATTTTGTTTCAGTAGAGGAGTTTTACAGATTCACTGAGAATACAGTGATGAAAGCACACAAAATTTATTTGTCCTAATCTTCAGGGATGGGGTTACAATAAATTTAGAGTTACCATCTTTTTAGGTGGCACAAGAACATATGTATTGTTCTTGTGAAACACAATAACATATGTATTCATGTTTTCATAAGGCTACCTAATTATATATTTATTAATAGGCAGAACATAAATCTAATAAATAGAACAAGCCTATAATGACATTTCATTGTAAAATAAATAGATTAAAACATTTTTTATCTTCAATGGCCATTGTTTGCTATAATTTAGTAATACTGTTTCTTAATGCAAAAATTGATTACGTTCAGCTCCTGTAGTGAAATGTAAAACATGTAGTTTGTTACAGATGTTGCAGAGGTCTATTAATGCAGAAACAATTTGATTTTTTGAGTAGAGAAACAATTTGTTAATGCCAGCAAAAAGCAATTAGTTTTAATATTTGGGTTGGAGCTTCAGTTATCTTCTCTCTCTCTCTCTCTCTCTCCCTCCCCTCCCTCCCTGCATGTAAAGGCACTGGACAGAGTGTTTGCACTATCACTTTTATTTGCATCTAGATAGAAGCTTTACTTAGTTAGAGTCTGTTTTGTATGGAAGATAATGTGGATTCTAGTCACAGAAACTAAAAAGTTTGCTGAGTGACATCATTAGTTTGTAAGATGCCTTAATTAATTGCTACAAACTAATACATATTTTGAGTTTTTGGAAAGGTATGTTTGATACAATAGTGTGCAATAATGTTTTTACTCCAAGCATACAAATGTTGCTTTTAAAATGTTAACATAAAAAGGTATTACTAAACTGGTGAAAATATAATTTAAATAATTATTTTATTTTATTGGAATTAAAACTTTTTGTTATTTGACGAATTAGTAATAGTGTATAGAATAGCACTATTCAAGAATTGTACATAGTCATTTCTATTTGATGTAACATAATTTGAATTCAAAAGAACCTGTATGGCCTAGCTACAACCTCTGTTGATACCAAATACTTTTTTTAGGTGGCTGCATTAGAAAAGGTTCAGGATGTGCCTGCTATTGATCAGACTGCAAAACTAGTATATGAAGAAGGTAAGCAAAAGAAATTTGGTACTAATCAATTTGGATCAATTAGAAAACAAGATAAAATATTTGAATTTGTATGCAAGTTGGAATTCACACTTAACGAATGGGATTACCCTGTTTTCCCGAAAATAAGACCTCCCAGGATAATAAGCCCAAATCAGGCTTTTGAGTGCATGTGCTAAAATAAGCCCTCCCTGAAAATATATAAACATGCGCAGCCAGTCCCTGCCATTTCCTCTGGTTAGGAAAACAGTTGGAAATCAGATAAGATGGCAAGAGGAGCCCCGTCTTGCTCCACGCGCTCCAAAATAATAAGACATCTCGAAAATAAGGCCAAGCGCTTATTTCGGGATTCAAAAAAACACAAGACAGGGTCTTAGTTTTGGAAAAACACGGTATTAAAATGGCAGATGATGTTTTCCTTTCTTAAGATGGTGAACATCTGAAGCCATGTAATGTTTTCATGAATTGCTTGGAACTGCTGGTGGCAGGCCCTGTATTAAAAAGATTGCATGATTTCAGCAGTTCAATGGCTCAAGGAAAGACAATGATGTCTGCCACTTTTAATAATGGGCAGCCCATACTTAAGTAGGATATTCTTAATCCAGGATTGCCTGTATAAAAGATGGATATTGTAGGCTCAAAGCAGGAGAAGCACAGGTTCCTTACCTCATTTCCTAAATAAAGTGCAATTTTATAATGCTTAAATATTCGGTCAAAACCACAAAGCAAAAACCCTGGAAGTTTTATGGTTGGCTTATTAAACGTGAGTTGCTAGTCTTCAGAAAGTATCTAGGGGCTTTTCTACTGTGTGCTATCACCAACCCAAATTTGACACAATAAAAAATAAATAAAGAAAATTATTTTCATCTGTTGAAAGGAATAGTGCTATATACAATAATCTCAGAAAACCAAATGGGTTTGTTGCAATATATTTCTAATTTGTCCCATGTTAATACTACAAAGATTCAAAAAAGCATAGGACCATCAGTCTTTTCAGGATCCTTGAGTTCATAAGGATCTGACTTCTTATGAGTTACTCTTTAAAGACAAGATACAGGTACTCCTTGCAACTACAATTTGAGCCCTAAGCAATGTGGTCACTAAGTCAAATATCACTTGTGATTTTACTGTCAGCTTTGCCCTTGAGACTGCTTATCAGAAGGCGCTTGTAAATGTCAGTTGTGACCACGAGATGCTGCAACAGTTGTAAACACCCACTGGATGAAAATTGCCCAAATGTCAATCGTGATTGCAGAGAAATTGCAACAGTTGTAAAAGTGAGGACTGTTCATAAAGTTTGCCATCATAATTGCAGACAGTTGCTAAACAGGGTAATTACTGGGAAATTTCTTATGACCACAATTGAGCTGGAAATTTATGTTGCTAAGTTAGACATTTGTTAAGTAAATTTTGGCCCATTTTAGGATCTATCTTGCCACAATTATTAAGTGAATCCCTGGAGTTGTTAAACCAGTGATTGTTGTTAAGTGAATCTGGTTTCCCCATTGTCTTTGCTTGTCAGAAGGTTACATGACCCAGCCAAACTTCTGAATTTTGATCGCATGACCCCAGGGATGCTGCAGTGATCATAAGCATGAAAAATGGTCATAAGTTACCTTTTTCAATGTCGTTGCAACTTTGAACAGTTAGTAAGTGAACTGTTGCAAGATTCACACAAAGATATATTGACGAGAAGTTCTCAAATACATTTTTGGTTGCCATTTTCTTTAGTGGACCATGTTTATTGTCTTTAGTTACAAATATCACACATTGGTGTTCTTTATTGACAGAATCATCAGACGATGGTTCAGATGACGAGATGGCTGCAGAGAGAGATTCAGATGTAAGTGAAGTTCAGTGTCTTTCTTTATATACTTGAGAGGTTAAAAGTGATTGTGGTGAATGCATATTTTGTGATGCTTTCTCTCTCCTTCAGGAAAATTGGGATGAAGATGAAGAGAAAGAAGATGAGGAGAACAATGAGAGAGATGAACAGTCAGATGATGACCAGGAGATGGCAATAGAAAAAGAAATCAATGGAGAGTCAGACTTGGATGCAGAAAATGAAAGTGAAGAAGAATAGCACACTGTTGAAAGAAAGAAAGAAAGCTTGTTGGGGCTGGCTACCAAAATGTGTCACTTCTGGATTGCCATGCTGGAAGCTGCTTGGATCACACAAGGAGTAAACACTTGATTCCTAATATATCTGATGGCATATTGGAAAACCTTTTGTTTCCAAATCTGGAGTGCACAATGATGCCATTGTTCTTCAGTTCTATATTTCTAGGGATCACAGTGAAACAACTTTTCTTCCACATAGCAAGCAAATTATTATTTTTATTTGGATATTCATTTTACAGCTCAAGCTAATAGCTTATCAATCCTCATTGGGTGATGACCTATTGCAGCTTTGTTTTTTAAGTTCTGATGGATTGAAGACCACTCTCTTCTTAATCGGCTTTAGTTAAATACTTTCCTAGTTGGCATCTTGCTACAATTTTTTTTGGAAGAAAACAAATATTTTTGTAAGACTTAAAAACATTACTTTGAATTTCTTGGTAGTTCTTCCTTTCCTCCACAACAACCATTCTCTCATAAGAGAATTATTCATACCTTAGCAATGCTACATTGCAAATCAGGTTTAAGACTAAACTGACTTTTTTATATGTGTGTGTAAATCAGTCATTTTTCATGTACTTAAAAAAAAAAGACTTGTGCTTAATCCTAACTTTTTAGTTTTTTGCGCTTGTATATAAGTTTTCTGGCTGACCCAGGGAGAGTTCTTTGGAGGGAGAAAAATAATGAAAATGGGGAGGGCAGAGACTTGTGAATAACGTTACACAAAACTTATACATTTATTATGAATTTTTAATCTTGGGAAGAATGGGGTTGCCATTAGCTCAATTAAGCTGAATATAAACAATTTGGTAAAGTTTTTGAGCCATTCACCAGTATAATGTACAGTTTAATTTGTCTATAATTTGAGCTGCTGAAACTTAATGCTGCTCTCCTTTGTAAAGTGAATAAATATACATTGTCTTTATGAAGTATTAGTCTGTGATATATGGAATATAATGAAATGCTTGCAACTGGAATTTTGTACAAAAGATGCACCAAGACCTTTTTTGCTATCATGGAGCAAGTTTGGAATAAATTCTAGTTTTTTCAAGCTGCCTTGTTGCATTGTAAAGGTAGTTGTCACTTACCAACGGTAATTGGAACAGGGAGCCTTATTGTTAAGTAACGCAGTGATAAGGCACAATGTCACTTGGCTGCACCAACTTAACAGTTCCGGTAGTTGCTATTGCCGTTTTTGGGTGAATTCCATGCAGCTCCAGCATCTCACAAGTCATGTGATGGCCATTTTTGACCTTCAGCTGGTTTCCTCACTGATTTTGTTGTCTGGAAGCCAGTTGTGAAGGTTGCAAATGCAGGTTATATACCTGGCATGCTGTGCATGACATAATTGTGAGTCAGTTGCCAAGCGTCCTGAATTGCAATCACGTGACCATGGGAGGAATGTTACAGCTGCTGCAACTTTGAGGACCTGTTGTAAGTATTCCTTGTTCAGTGCCATCACAACTTCACTTGCTGAACAAGTGGACAATAAACAGACTACTTGTATTTTGTTCATTTTCTTCAACTAGCATTTGTTTGTATTGTTTGAGCTGTAACATGGGTTGGATGGGTTCCCATGTAATACCAAGCAAAACCAGAGAACTACATACATGCAGGGTTTTTTTCATAAAATATTAGTTTTTCAAATAACAGGGACAAGGTAAGGGGAAATAAACCATATTCATATAGCAGCCCGTCGTTTTGGGTTAAACATGATTAAATCCAAAATATAACGTAATATATCTTGAACTATTTACCTATATTATTTTTTTGTTTCAGCACTTCTGTTAATTATAAAGTAAGTAAATAGATTTTTAATACAAAATCAAAGCACTCATTAACTGTTTCACTGGATTTCTATCTGACAATTTCTGCTCCAGACTTTCTAAACAAACATTTTTAGCATTTGGATTCTACTTTTATTTATATATTCATCATTTATCATATATATGTTTCATTTATTTTTATTCTTTCTTTTGTTAAAGTCTCAGTCTCTTGTGTGTTGCAGCTCCTTCCCGCCTGGGGGTGAGTCACTGGCCTCTATCCTCCTGCTTCTTATTTCTCTACTGTCACCTCTTGGCCCCGTTTTCTTCTGGAATAATTTTATATTATTTGATGAAAGCTTCCACTTCTGTTATTGTATTTATTTTAATTCTTTTGTCCCTCCAGAAAAATAACAACCCTTCCGGCAATAACCATCTAAACTTAATTCCTTTGCAAAATAAATTTGTAGATAAAACCTGGTATTTGTGCCTAATGTCCCTTACCTTTTTTGGTATATATTTAAGTATTGCAATTTCCCTGTCCCCATATCTTATAGGTTTTCCCCTCTGAGCCCCCAGGACCTCATCTTTTGTGTATCTCCTGAAAAATTTAACGTTGTACACATATAGTTTTAACTGAATAAGGTGGCGATACTTTACAAATATATCAGCATGGCTGGATGAGGAATTCTTGGAATTGAAGTCCATATATGTTAAAGTTGCCAAGTTTGGAAACCCCTCCCTGAGATGTATCATGAAAACTTACATGTCAAAAGCCCTCTTATACCACTGCAATGGCATTTTCAAACAAAACAGTATCCCCCAATATCCTGTATTCCCTGCCGTTCAACTAGGAAAATTATAGTTCAAGGAGCGTCATCTATTTCAAAAATTCTATTAACATTTATTATAGCATAAAATACAATGAAAACGATTAAAAGAGATTGAAAAGGAAGAGTAGAAAAAGTGTTGACTTTTGATTCTTAGCACAGTAAAGTACTAATATAATTACAACCTTTTTGTTTACATTACCGATAGTTACTACGATCCAGTTCTATATCTACATAATTATTAAATTTTCAAACTAAATTCTAGTTTTCATTTTTTTCCCTATTTTAAGCATGAAAACCAGAAACACTATCCAAACAGAAATAAGATCAAATTAATTATCTTTGTTTAAAACTTTTTACATTGTATTAACCAAATCTTATTATTTCTC
>JANHFP010001922.1:38129-48474 GCA_032468135.1 Calamaria suluensis | reverse complement strand
ACATTCTTCTCCAGTGAGTCCTTCCTTCTCATTAGGTGGCCAAAGTATTTGAGTTTCATCTTTAGGATCTGGCCTTCACTATCTGTAGTAAAATAAAAACTTACTTTATGTCTCTCATAGAACATGTCTATTCCTTTTCCTCCCATTTCCCTCACTGATTTTGTTGTTTCTTTCATGGACCAACAACTACAGTACATAAATTTCTTCATGCATATGGCTGTGGTAGATGCTGATAAGTTGCTTTAGTTTCCATTACATCTATTTT
Source organism: Calamaria suluensis (assembly GCA_032468135.1). Taxonomy (NCBI): domain Eukaryota; kingdom Metazoa; phylum Chordata; class Lepidosauria; order Squamata; family Calamariidae; genus Calamaria; species Calamaria suluensis. Next base: position 48,209 of record JANHFP010001922.1, on the reverse strand, counting down.
TTTTTTACCACCAATAAAAGTGACTAGAGAATCACTATCAACTTTCACTCAGAGAGAGGAGAGTGTAGTCACCCAGTAAATCCATTCTTAATATTCTGTTACTGACCAGGGAGGGCAATAAGAAATGATTTATAACCATGACAACAGTTGCTGTGAGAGACTGGGATCAACAAGGATCTCTTTCATGCCTGCATCAATGAGTTTGGGATAAAGAGCTCTTCTATCCAGCTGGAAAGTCCATGTGTGCCACTTTTACATTTTTATCAAGGTAAGTTCTATTGAAACGGTCAAGCACACGCTCCCTAAATAACTTTCTTGGGGACAGAGGCTTTGTGGCTGCATTAGAGTTGTACCATTCCATGAGGCTTCTTGATCCCCTTGCTTTCTTCACCGTAAGGGAAAGGGAAATTGGGTTGTTGAAGGGGCTGCACTGTGGAGAGAGAAAACAGTTATTTCTCCAGTTAGATCCAAGTTCAAGGCAAGGAGAACTTTCAAATGCCCCTGTTTCATGCAACCATTATCTGAGGTCATGAATTTAAGGTTGACATGGTACTCTGCAGCATGGAGAAATGCCTTGGATTCATCTTAAAACTGGTAAAAATGGTGGAGGCTTGCTCGCCATTCTTCCTGTGATTTTATAACATAGGAGAGATTCATTGCAGAAGTATGCAAGACTATAGAAAAGAAAATTAGGTTCATTAGGTTGGGAAGGATTTGGAAAATAATCTAGGACAATCCCCGAGTCAGAATCCCTAAAATCTCAGGCTGTCTCTACAGCAGGATTGAATAGTGATAGCAATGGTGATGATGATGATGATGGTCTGATTCTAGTTCCAGACTTCCTATATCAGTTGAAATTATATCAGTGCCGATGCTTTAGGGAAAGGGAGTCTTACTCATTGGGATGCCACTGATTTGTGGGCAAACAGAGCAGATACTCATATGTTCTTCTTGCTGGTTGTTCATACATTGGATTATTATGCATAACAGCTATCCCACTCGCCACCCTCCCTTCCATGTTGCTAAGAGCAGTTCTCTAGATCAAGGTTTCTCAACCTCAGCCACTTTGAGGTGTGCAGACTTCAACTCTCTGATTTCCCCAGCTATTTCGCACACCTTAAAGTTGCTGGAGTTGAGAATTACTGCTCTACAGCCTGAGACAGGGGATGTCCCAGCCCTCTCTAGATTAGCCAGGGACTGAGCATTGTGTATGAAGCACAATTCTGAGCCACAGTTCTGACCATTAAAGTGATGTTCTTGGCTGTGAAGGAAAGGTTAATATCTGAAGCAACTGAGAATGAAGCAGAAAGAGCTTTTTCTCTTAGACGTGAGGCAATTCCCCCATCTCCCGTCCCATCACAAATGCTTGAAGACCTGGCTTTGCCCATTCACTTGGGGCCTGCAAAATAAAGCACACAGCCATGGGGCTAGTTAGCCCTCTGCAGCCTTTCCCTCACCTTTTTCATTTTGAAAAGCATTATCCTTGCTTTTAAACGTTACTTTATTATATATTATATAGACATTCTATAAAGGAGATGGCTGATTTCTAAATAAGATAGGTAGATAGGTAGGTAGATGGATAATAAATGTCTTTGTTGGCATAGAGCCTTGATGGCGAACCTATGGCACACGTGCCACAGGTGGCACACAGAGCCATCTCTGTGGGCACGTGAGCTTTGCCCTAACTCAGCTCCAGCATGCATGCAAGTGCCAGCCAGCTGGTTATTGGGCCTTCCAGGCCCACTGGAAGTCAGGAAAACGGGCAGTTTCTGGCCTCCGGAGGCCCTTCAGAGCAGTGAGGAAGGCTGTTTTCACCCTCCCCAGGCTCCTATAAAGCCTCTGGAGCTTGGGGAGGGCAAAACATGGGCACTGTGACATTGCATGCCAAAAGTGGGGTGTATTGAATTATAGCTGTGATCATGAGCGTGTGTGACACCCACCCCCCTGTGCTCCCCCCGCTTTTGACACACCATGGCAAAAAGGTTAGCCATCACTGTCATAGAGTATGGACCCCATTCTGATCTTGGATACAATCAAGTCTCCTTGTAAACAGAATTACAGATTTTTACACATGGATTGTATAGCAAACAATGCTCAGCAAATGTCCCCATGCATTACAGTTTAAAATCTCCACTTTGACTGGATAGTCTTTGGTCCTTACAAGGAATGTTTTCCTTGATGGGAAATTAGCATTATAGGAAATAACCTTCTTGAAAGAGCTTTATAACAAACATTCCTTTCCTTTCTCCCTTTCCAATCAATCCTTGAATAGACTGTGCCTGATACTTGGGGTTTTATAACTCTGAAGGTGTCCTGATTTGTGGACCTAATTTTTGGTTGCACATGGTTGATTGTATCATGATGCAAGGTAGATTACTGGTTGCCATTGCAGTTCGGATTAGTATCTACCCAGCTCTGCCTTTGGGGTGTTTATCTGATTATAGAGTTGCCGTATTTTGTCAGCCTTGTTTATGAAACCTGGTGAAATTAAATGTTATTGATTACAAAGCCAGAAGTAACTGTGAGATCAGCAAGAAGAAATTTACTGAGAGATTTGTCAAAGAGGGAGACTGCAGTAACTAAAACATAAACTTTTAATTGAGTTTCCTGGGAATTAATTTCATTAAGATCAGATATGGTGGGCTTAAATTTCTGTGAGTAGATCCAGGATAGAGATGGTGTGGTAGGTTGATGCATTTATTCTCATTGTGAAGCATTTGATCAGCTTTCCATAGAAATTTCTTTCTGTACAGGGAGTTGGGCTGTATTTTGAGGTAAACCTCAACCTCCTGATAACTCCCTTAATTCCCTGCCAGATCCTTTTGGATCAATGGCTTTGATAGTTTGAAACAGAAAACTTTAAATCATGTATTGTGTTTGTCGCTAAACCTTCTGCAGACTATGGACATCACCAGTCTATTACCTGTTCTGAACTAAACTATAATGCCTGCTTTGAAGCGAGGCTTTAAGTGTTGCAGACATCGGAAGCCCACCAACCAGGCAGAGTGTGCTTGTATGAAGAGTGAGTAGCAAGGATCACTAACATAAAGGCAGTTAGTGCCAAATTCTGTGAGTTGGCCCTACACACGTGAAGAGAAAACTTATGAACAGCTACTTGGATGATTTGTTCATCAGGAGATCTACAGTAGTTATGAACCAGTTTTCTATGAGGTATTTCAGCCAAAATATTTGAATTCTTCATTGTGTACTACAAGGCAAAGGAGAGAGTGCAGAGAAGAGCAATGAAGATGATTAGGGGACTGGAGACTAAAACATACGAAGAACGGTTTCAGGAACTGGGTATTTCTACTTTAATGAAAAGAAGGACTAGGGGAGATGTGATAGCAGTATTCCAATAACTCAGGAGCTGCCACAAAGAAGAAGGAGTCAAACTATTCTCCAAAGCACTTGAGGACAAGAAGCATTGAGTGGAAACTAATCAAGGAGAGAAGCAACTTAGAATTTAAGGAGTTCTAAGGAGCTAAGGAGAAATTTCTTGATAGTTAATCAGTGGAACAACTTGCCTCCAGAAGTAGTTTCCAACACTGGAAACTTCCAACACTGGAAGTTTTTAAGAAGATGTTGGATAACCATTTGTCTGAAGTGCTGTAGGGTTTCCTGCCTGGGCAGGGGGTTGGACTAGATGACCTCCAAGGTCCCTTCCAACTCTGTTATTCTGGATTTAAATACAGGACAGCCACCCACAGTTAATGGTGCTCCTTCAATTGATCGGATTGTGAATAAGGGCTGTTTCTTCAGTCATGGAGAAGATAGAAAGTCTTGTTGGCTCATTTATCCCACTGTTTTTACTAAGCCTAAATTCCATGATGAGATGATCTCCCATAGGGGATTCAGATAGTATAAGACCCTGCATCCAGAACTATCTCGGTTAATAGTTAAGGTGTTGGGTTAGAAGAAACCAAAGTTCAAGTCCATTCTGTAGAACACATGTCTTCAAACCTGGCAGCTTGAAGACTTGCGGACTTCAACTCCCAGAATCCTCCAGTCAGCATAGCTGTACCTGGAACTTTCTGTTACCTCAGAGGTCTTCAAACGTGGCATCTTGAAGACTTGTGGACTTCAACTGCCAGAATTATGTGTTGAAATCCACAAGTTTTAAAGCTGCCAGGTTTGAAGATATCTGCTTTAGAGAATAAAGATGATTTTCCTGGAGACAAGCCAGAGCAAAAACCTAAACTCAAAACAACCTAAAGCAAGGAAGAAATAACTCCGACGAACACCACCTTAGTTTCACCGATGTATGGTGTGGAGAGAAGTAAAGAGACATCAGACTTAAAAGGTTATTTTACTACAGCCAGGATAGTAAAGCTGTTTTAACCTCTGTTGGAGTTACTTTCTTGCCTGCCTAATAGAACCAACATTTAGCCATGTTACACAGTCCCAGCCCAACTTAAGCTAAGATGCCTTAAGTGAATCAAAGTTAAGGTTTCCCTTGCACATATGTGCTAGTCGTTTCCGACTCTAGGGGGCGGTGCTCATCTCCGTTTCAAAGCCGACAAGCCAACGCTGTCTGAAGACGTCTCCGTGGTCATCTGGCCGGCATGACTCAACGCCAAAGGCACATGGAGCACTGTTACATTCCCACCAAAGGTGGTCCCCTTTTTTTTCTACTTGGATTTTTTACATGCTTTCGAACTGCTAGGTTGGCAGAAGCTGGGACAAGTAACGGGAGCTCACCCTGTTACGCGGCACTAGGGATTTGAACCGCTGAACTGCCAACCTTCCGATCAACAAGCTCAACTGTCTTACCCGCTGAGCCACCGTGTCCCTAAATGTAAGAATAAAACAACATAATCTTTAAATTTTATGCTTATGTTTATCTAGAATTGATGGGATTCTGTTCTTCTCCAAGATGGTTTAAGGATGAAATTGCTCTCTTTCAAGAGTTTTGAAAAAAAGATGGACAAAGCATTTTAAATTCCTTTGGGTATGGTCCGGGGTTTTTTTTAGCAACCTAAAGGTATACTAGTCAGAAGTTGACACATAATTCTGGTAGAGGCTTGAACAAAGCAGAATGGTGTGATTACATTAATTTTCAATGACATGCTTTGGTTGATGCAGCATAATAGTGTATTAAATTATAGCAAATGAGTAGTATAAACTACAGGTAATAGTATAGTCTCCCTTTTGCCCCTTATCTCTCTATACATTACATATCAGAAAAACAGCAAACCTTTAACCTCCATTTCAAAACACAAATTATCCTCACTCAACTTCATGGATGCAATTACCTGGCATCATTCTGCTCATTTTTAAAACAGAAAACAGTTGTTGGTTGGAAAAAAGCTACCCACTCTTGCCTGGGACAAAGTTGTATAATGAATAATATTCAAACTACAATTCTTTGTTTAATGACAGTTCAAAGTGGTGACAGCCTTAGAAAAAGTGATTTATGACTTGTATTCATACTTATGTGGCCATAGTCATGACCATATAGTCATAGTCACGCCCCTCTACCCCCCATTTTGGCCCTAGAAGGCTTTAGCAAAGCCTGGGAATAAAAACAGAGCCCTAATATGTACTTAAAAGAATGCTCTGGTGATCAGCAGTGATCATCGGACCCATTTTTTTTCCTTTTAGAAGCTTTTTTTACAGGAGCCTGCCACAGCCAGAAGCTCCATCTTGGAGTCTAGCAGAGTGAGACCAGGAGGCCTCACTCTGCTAGACTCCAAAACAGGAGGTTCAGGCTGGGGCAGGTTTTTTTTGGGGGGGAGGTAGAGAGGTGTTGTCAGAATGGGGGAGGAAACAAAGGGGGAGGGCTGGCAGCAACTCACTGGCTTTTGTTGGGGCAGGCACCAGGAACCTCTGCGCCAATTGGCTGGATCCCAGCACGTCATGGAGGGCCTGGGAGGTGTCAGAGCCCCCTGCCTCTCAGCTGTTTGGTGGCACGGGCGTGGTTGGGGAGCTGATCAGGAGCATGGCAGGGACACAGGGAAGGGAGTAGTCCGCTAGCTACCTTCCCTACAGCCCCAACATACTTGCCTGCCTTCCACGAGGCCTTCCTGCCACTCTGGGAACATCCTCTCCATGCATGCACATTGTAGTATGCATGTTTGCTGTGTGTTCCATGCACCAGCATTTGCCACACCGATCGAGCTGGCAAACTTTTTTTTTTTAAAAAAAAAGACGGGTGGGAAGGAACCGGTTCAGTGACGTCATCCAGTCAGCACTACTGGATCACTCAAACCAGTCTGAACCGGGAGCAACCCACCATTGATATGGCTCACTTGATGACTAGAAATTGTTACTAACATATAAGGTTGCACGTGTCTATGATAATGTCTATGAAATGGCATTGAACTTGATTATTGCACATAGCACTCAGTTCTCCAAGTCCAAATTGGTGAAAAGCTTCACTTCTTACGCCTAAATTTATCATGTTTTCCTGACACTCTCCCGGTAGCTTTTGCTGATTCATTTTTCTTTGCAATGGGTGACTTGCCCTTTCTTCTGTTTCCAGATATCGGGAAGAGTCAAACTTTTTTTAATCTAGTCATCACTCTTTGAAATGTGACACCATGCTCTGACCAATCCCATGACACACATTTATCAGCAAGTAAAAGTGGTTGCCGACCACTCCCTCTTCCCTCCCAAGTTGAGAATTCCACCCCAACTTATTTTTGTCCCTTTGTCCTTGGGCACATAGGTGACCAATTTCCAGGCAGCCCAAGAACTCATTGGGGTGAGCCATTGACTATTTTTACTTCCTAAGTGTAGTCATAAAGCAATTAGACACTTTCATTTGAAGAACACTAACTTTCCCTGACGTTTCCTTGGTTTGCCCAGTGCTTCCTTCCCAGGGCTGAGGAAAGACTGAGTAGCTTAAAGTCATCCAGCTGGCTTTCACGGGTAAGGCATGAAAGGAAACTTTGTCTTCGGGTTTCTAGCCTGATGCTTTAACTATTACACCAATCTGGCTCTTCCAAACATTATAAAATTATGGTTTGTAATCAAGAAAATTTAATATAGTATGTGCTAATAAGGCATATCCTATAGCCATGATGGTGAACCTATGGCACGTGTGCCTGATGTGGCACGCAGAGCCCTCTCTGTGGGCACACACACCCGTCACCCCAACCCAGCTCCAATCGCGTTTCTCCATCGCATTTCACTCTACCGAAGTTGGAATTGACTGAGCGAACTTTTCCATTCACAGGCTTCACAATGGGGGAGATGGGGATGGCGTCTGAAGCCCATTTCAACGCGGAGCCACAATGCGACCCTGTGTCGGCTTGGCAAAAAAATCCAAAGCAGTTTCTTTTCCTGCAGAGCTGCCAGTGTTGGGATGTCTCACTTCCCTACCAGCCAGTTGAGCATGGGTTAGCTGCTCCTGGGCTTGTTCGCCTTCGGACGTCATTCCCACCACCCAGCACCAGTTGAGGGATTCTTATTATTTTTATTGTTATATTATTAGTAGGAGTAGGAGTAGGAGTAGGAGTATTATTATTATTATTATTATTATTATTATTATTATTATTATTATTATTAGTAGTAGTAGTAGTAGTAGTAGTAGTAGTAGTAGTAGTAGTATTTTAATACTGGGTTTCTCAACCTCAGCTAATTTAAAATGTGTGGACTCCTTATTAGTATTTTACCTTTATTGCTTTTGTAAGTAACGCAAGGCAGTGAACATACCTAATATTCCTTTCTCCTTGTACTTTTCCAACAACAACCCTTTGAGGTAGATTTGGCGGAGAGTGACTGGCCCAAATTTACACAGCCAGCTTTCATGCCTTAGAACTCCTGGTTTTTTAACCTCTGTAAATATTAACAACTGTAAATGTTAATAGATTTTTTTTGTAATAGGATTCAGTCTTAAAAAACATATTGGTAGTATAAAGTATAATATTCCCCAAACTATAGAAAAATGTATTCCTAACATTGGGAGGGAATGCATGAAATTATGGCTAAAGCAGTATATTGTTAGAGATATACAGGTAAATCCTAGCATGTTTTATCTTTTATAATTATAAACTAGGTCCATGCTAACACCGCCACAAGTTCACTGTAGTTGCTTTGACAGAAATAAGCTTCCAAATTCAAAAATGCATACCCAGTCTAATTCAATATGCAATTATTTTAAAGACATCCTTACTAATCATTAGTATGGCATACAAGTTGAGTTCCTGAAATCCTGCTCTATGTTTTCTGACTTATCATTTTAGCAATGTTTCTGCTATAGAAACTCATGTCCTTATGTGTCCTTATGTGGTTAGAAGATGTCTTACTCATGTTTTAAACTGGATTAGGCAGTTTGGAGGGATATCAATGCTAAGGAAGAAGCTTAGAAAATGCTGGTTTCTAGCTTCTTTCTCAACTAGTTATCTCCTCCCAAGGATTTGTAGGCTAGGGAATGAATCCTTGCTGATTTGGAAGAGATTGAATCTTATGTTTCATCCACCCCCACCACCCCCAAGTTAAATTTACTTATTAATTACAGATAATTGTAGCAGGGCAGTTCTGAAATGTAACATACGTAGGTTTCCTAAAAGTTAGTAGTATACTAAGAATCTTTTATCACTAAAGAAGTCATGAAAGATTGAGCACACCCATAGTGGTCTCTGAAGATAACATGTTAGAGAGAGGTCTGTCATTTTAGGATTCGTTATTCATTATACAATATGTCACGGTATTTCTATTACCGTGCGTTTGAGTTAATATATTTTAGAGTGAATGCAGGATTGTCCTGAGTGTAAGGGAAAAGTTGATAACAATTGCTTAAAGTTATGTTTCACTTATATGTAAAAATATGCCAGGCTGAACTACCCCAGTTTGGAAGTATTTAAAATCAGTATCTAAAACAGCACGCAGATATAAATTTTATAGACTCTAATTTTAACACACATACACACAGCAAAGACACCATTCTATGTGCCAAGGATGCGTATTTTATTACAGCTAATAAAAAACATTTTGTTTTCTCTGTCTAAGTGCCTCTTCCTGTTGCTTCCTCACATCTGTCCAGAATGTGCCTCTGAAGAAAGCTTATCATTGTGATGCTTCTTATTACTGCTGCCACCAGCTACTTTGAGCTGGTGTGTTTGCAATTGCGTTCAATAATACTGCCAGCCCTATTGCTGACAAGGAGAGCTCAGATATTATATTTTTTAATACACTCATCACACTGGTGAAATCCATTTTTTTTACTATCTATTCTGTGGGCATGGTGTGGCTTGGTGGGCACAGCAGGGGAAGGATATTGCAAAAGCTCCATTCCCGCCCCACTCTGGGTCCAGGCAGAGGTGGTATTTGTTGGTTCTCTGAAATACTCAAAAATTCTGCTACTGGTTCTCCAGGACCTGTTAGAACCTGCTGGATTTCACCCCTGACTCATCAAGTGCCTTGGCATCAGAGTATCAGTACCAAGAAGGGATTCTGTTTTCAGTAAATCTATAGAGAGCCAATTTGGTGTAGTCGTTAAGACATCAGGCCAGAAACTAGAAGATCATGAATTCGAGTCCTGTCGTAGGCACAAAACCTGCTGAGTGATCTTGGTCCAGTCATATCCTCTCAGCCCTAGGAAGCAGGCAATGGCAAACCACTTCTGAAAAAATCTTACCAAGAAAACTGCAAGAGTTTGTCCAGGCATTCTCCGAGAATCAGCCACAATTGAACAGAAAGGCGGGGGGAAATCTAAGAAGAGAGTCTGTTTCCAGTAATACTATAGAGTCGGATAATCTATAACTAAGCTTCCTTGACTGTGCATACAGAGAGTCATAGCTGCTCACAAATAAGGAGCAGAAGGACAATTTATTAGATGGTCATCAGAAACTTCTGTAAATAACCAAACTCCTTTGAGAGCTGAAGGTTCAAAACTGTCTTTCTAGAGTTCTTGGTATGTTACTAAGTATTTTCTTGTGAGAACCATAAACAGGGAGGTGCTGTGCACTTGCTGCATATTGTTGAGTTCCAAAGAGTCATCTGGTTGACCTCTGTGTGTGCAGTCTAGTGGATCCAATAGCTATTTAACTTGATTCAACAAAGTTCTCTCAGGGCATTTGGATATTTTCAGAGATTCTGTTCATTAGAGGATACAAAGTGCACATGAAAGGGGGGGGG
>JANHFP010001921.1:84466-95075 GCA_032468135.1 Calamaria suluensis | reverse complement strand
ACTTTAATCTTTTAATGCTGGAATGGCAGAAGATACAATACCAGTTCAACTCTCTGACATATTCAAATTATTAGGTAAGTAACCTCCAAAGAAGAAATCATCCATTCTGAATTCTTTTCCAAGAAGATGTCACCAATAGCATATTAACATTCTGGCTCCCTGCATCTCTCAACTTCTGCCTAGTAAAAAAGAGAAAGTATCTGCTGTTCACTGGAGCAGCAAATATTTATATTTGCTTCAAAAGTAGTGCTGAAAATGTTTTTGCTCTCATCTTTTTTATGAGCCAGTGTAAACGTAAAAGGTATGGATGTGAAGCTTGGACACACTCTGCCTGTCTCTTTTAAATAGAGAAAAATACAGATTAAAAAAATCAGTAAAAAGTGAGCTACAAAATAACTGAAATAACCTTGCTACTTCAGGAACCTAGAGTATATTATAAATAATTTGATCTGCTTATAAAATAATACGTTTGATATAACACTTTCATAATCCAATCTAATAGATGCAAGTAATAGATTAGTTATCCAGTGTGCCTGACTCTAGGGAGCAGTGCTCATCTCCGTTTCTTGGCCAAGGACATTCTCCATGGTTATGTGGCCAACATGGCTATACACCAGAGGCACACAGAATGCTGTTACTTTCCCACCAAAGTGTTACCTATTTATCTACTCACATTTGCATATTTTTGAACTGTTAGGTGGGCAGGAGCTGGGCCAAGGAGTGGGAGCTCACTCCATTGAATGGCACTCAGGTCTCGAACCCAGGGTGACCGCTTTCCAGCTGACAAGCTCAGTGTCTTTAACTGCTGAGCCATCTCGCCCTTGTATAAATATATACATGAGAATAATTGTGAATAACCACACCCATTGTAGTAGTCCCCAAGCTTTTTAAAGCCGTTTAAGACTTTAAAAAGTTGATGTGCTGTTCTTCTGTGGAGATTACTGTATTTCTTTTGTATAAAGGACAGTCTCCCTCCCAAATTGAAGGAAATGAGTCAAAGTTTGATGATGTAATTGTATCACTTTGATGATGTAATTGTATTACAGACTTATCCCCTACAGCCTTCTATAAGTTGAAAAAGGTAAATATGTGGCAAAGAAAAGGGAAAATGCTTTTCATTCCACTTCTACTTGTTTAGTTATGAGGGCAATTGTTCAGTCTTTACAGATTCATCCTCCAAAAATGGTACTATCCACTCAAAACAGAAATATCTTTGCTGTTCCCAGTTCTGCTTATCTTCAGCAAAGCCCTTGTCATGATTCTACAATTATGAAAAATATTCGGACATTTTTAGGTAAAGTTTGGAGAAATAAAGTTGTAGGCAACTTTTTTCTCTTATCACGTCAATGTATCCGGAACTGAGTTTGACTTAAGAGTTAGTTAGTTATTTGCCTACTTACTGGATTTATAAGACCACCCAGCTCAAACAATGTGACTGAGCAACATACAAGCCAAAAACAAACAATATATCAGAAAAATAACCATAGCACCAAAACTTGGACAGAGTGTGTGTGTGTGTGTGATAGAAAATATAAGATGGCAACATTGTATGATAACAAAACAATTCCTGAGAAAAAGCCAAGTTTGAACAGAGTTGGAGTCTGTGGGGGGGGGACTTGGCTTACAATTATCATGATCATATGACCTGTATTATAAAGATACTCTTTACTTTCAGAAAGCTATCGTTTAAATTTATTATTTTTTTCAAAAATAGCTTTTGCCTTTTACTTTTGTCCTTAATTTTTACTGTACAAATTGTAGTACAAACAGTAGTGCAAATTGTAGTACAAACAGTCATTCACATTCTTCTGAAAAAGTAAGGAAATTGAAATATTTTGTTGATATAAATTTGCATATACCATTTGATTTTAGATATTTTTTATCACAATATGTTTTTGTGAACTTTCCTCTTTGCTCTTGAATTTTTGGTTGTGAAGCAAAGTTATACACATAAACAATTAAACAAAATTTTCCTTATGAAACACTTTTATTAGAGTTTCACTTTTTCAGGTTTGCCCTTTATTCTTCCAAAGATAATCTAGTCACTGTACTTAAAATAAATGAAAATGCTTAAAAAAAAACCCAGACACATGAACAGTTTTTATGTTATCCATCTATTTAAGTTATACTGGGTGTTTTCTCTTGAAAATAAATGCTGGGAGTGAATGCTGCTAAGGTGTAATATACTTCATTTTCACCACAGAAATAATGCTTCTGTATTTAGTCTATTTCTATTGTCACCATATTCTAGGTCAGCTATCTGGGGTGTTGAATTGAGTCCTTATAAAGTAGCATTCCTCTTTGCAAGGCAGATAAGTAGCCTCATGGCACAGTCATAAATTAAATATTTTACTCAGCTACTGATAACTTTTATGATGGTATTTAGGTCTAGAGTACCTAAATATAACTGAAACATAACTGGTGTATCTGTGCTGTGCTAAATTGATAACAATTGTTCTCACACCATCACTGGCAAATTTGCAGTAATTTTGAGTTACTGATTTAGAATTGAGGGTCTCTTTGCCATTACTGAGTAGGATACCACTTTTATTCTTTCTCATTTACTGTAATACATTTATGCAGCTTTGTTATTCATTTCAACCTCTTTTTTAAAATTTCTTGACAAGTTGTATTATCTATAAAAAAGATAAAGGTTTCTGCTGTCCTTTGTGTCCAACACTAAACAGCGGTGCTCATCTCTGATTCACAACCAAAGAGCCAACGTTGTCCAAAGACATTTCCTTGGTCATATGTTCAGCATGATTATGTGCTGAAAGTGCATGGAACAATTATAGATAAAACCAATATGAAGGTTCCTGAAAGAATCTAGTGTGATGACCCAGCATGTGTTAGAGAAAGGAATGCAACTCAATCTTTAACAGCAGACTTTATTTTATATCAACCCCATCTCCACCAAAGTCTCTGATAAGGCTTTTTCCTTTATCATGAACAAAAAATACTACATAAACCTTGACTTGGCTGGCTGCAGACAAGATGAACTCACACTTCACTTAGAATTAATCACCCAGGAGATCAACAAGTTCTTCAGCTGCTAATTGCAATAAACTTGGCAGGAAAACAGGGAGGGCAAAAACTGGAAGCCCATGAATAATCAACTTTGACTCCAGCAGCAACCCTTTGCAAAATGCTTGCTTATAACCCAACTGACACTGCTGTGTCCTATCAATCATTTTTTTTCCAAAGTAGCCTTTTCTGCAGCCTCCTTCTTTCTTGCCTATGCTGCCTAGAATAGAAAGGTGGTGAACCTGGTTCCTCATCTGAACTCCTCCTCTCTGGGTCTGCCTCTACCCCACTTGGCCCAGCATGGCCCTGCTCTTCCTCACGTTCCTCTGCAGCCCCTGCCTCCAATGCATTACTCTCTGCCAGCTGTTCCTCTTCTTCTTCTGAGTCAGATGTGACAGAGCATGACACTTTAGGTTCAGAAAAAACATTACATTCTATTACATATGATATTTATATGTGAGATGGTTTAATTAAAATTAGACTGTTTTAATTTATAGATGAGGCAGAATATGTATCAGTCAGTTACTTTGCTATAAAACAGCATCTGTCCATGCTTAGAAGACCCTCTATTTAAGCAAAGCAGTACAACCATTTTATTACTAAAGCAGCAAGTTACACTTTTTCATTGAGCCCCTTGAAATCGATCCTTTCATTGAACCTTTGCTGAAGTAAAGGTTCTTTTTTTTAAAGTTCCACCCTACTTATGATTGTTTCATAAGGCTATTTTTAAAAAAAAATTAGGAAGGTTCATAAATATCTTTCATTCTGGGCTGTCCCTGTTTCTCAAAACATGTCTACCAGAAGAACTGATAGAAGGCAGAAAGCACTATAGAAGGGGCTTATTTTTAAAAAAATCTTTATTAGGAGTGAATTCCTTACAACAAGAAGTTCCAATATGGTTTGGTGAACTATATTCTTCTCTCTGGACTTTTAGATATTCTCTTCCATGCAGGAAAAAGTGGTAAAATCTTTGAAATATGCATCTTTCTTGATTCCCCTACAATGCATATTTGCATACATTTGAAGGAAAACTATATTATTGATGAGCTTGCCTCTAAAAACGAACAGGGTTATTTGTGCTGAATTGAAATTAGAATGAGAGAATTTAAAATAAACTGTAGGTCCTAGAAACAGATTCAACATTTGGAAAGCCATATTGTATTGGGAATTAAACCTAAGAAGGAATTGGAAACTGCTCATAACATATTTTTTCCAGCCCCGTTGCACTTCTCTTCCAATTACCACCTGTCTAAAAATGGTTCTAGGAAAACTCACTGTGGCCATCTCGCCATGGCCAACTCATTATGGCCCAATCCACTGCGGGACAACTCACTGTGGCCATCTCGCCATGGAATAATTCAATGCAGTATTTTCTCCTTTTATTATTCATCAAAGCATTCCAAAGCTGATAGTCATAGAAATGGTTTCCTTTGATACAAGAGGTAAACTAATTTTGACAAAAATGCGGTCAAGAAAAGTAAAACGAATTAAGTGAAATAAGACAGAATTAAGTGAGTTGCCCCACAGTGAGTTGGCTGTGGCATATTGTTCCATTCCATCTAAAAACAAATGCAGGTAGTCCTTGACTTATGACTACAATTGAACCCAACATTTCTGTTGCAAAGTGAAACATTTATTAAGTGAGTTTTGCCCCCATTTTACAACTTTTCTTGACACTGTTGTTAAGTGAATCACTGCAGTTGATAAGTTAACAATACGGTTGTTAAGTGAATCTGGCTTCCCCATTGACTTTTCTTGTCAAGGTCGTGAAAGATGATCACGTGACCCTGGGACACTGCAGTAATCATAATTATGAGTCATTTGCCAAGAATTTTATTTTTGATCACATGACCATGGGGATGCTGCAAAGGTTATATATATGAAAAATGATCTTAAGGTATTTTTTTCAATGCCACTGTAACTTTGATCAGTCACTAAATTAACTGTGGAGGACTAGCTGCACCTTTGGTGAAGCGAAGAGAAATAGGGGCAGAAAACACCTTTTTTCCATATATTTATCACTATTCTTCTCAATTAAAAGGCTTTCTGCAGGAATTTAGGTGATATAGAATTCATAGACTAAAGGAGCAGAGACTTACCCAAGCTACTATGAAGACTTCTGTACTGGAGACAAATTCCTTGTCTGTCTAACTATACTTGGCCAAATAAAATATTCCATTCTAAAGTATTCTTTTTTTTAAAGGTTTATCATTCTATAAAATTTAAGGGCACTTTATTTCACTATGTTTGTTACAAGAATGTACAGGAACTTTGACCTTTCCGACGCTGTTGAACTATAACTTGCAGATGCTTTTACCATTTGTTCTATTGATTGGAGCTGCTGGAAGTTGTAGTTCAGTAACATGAACTACAAGTTGCCCATCCTACTCTGGATATTCAATTATGTAGTTAAACTGAATACGTTCAATTTAGTATAGGAAAATATCTAACATACCTAGATGAACTTTAGCAAAATTGAAACCAGGACTGATAAAACCAGGATTTAATTTGAACCAAAGCACCAATTCTATAGCTGGCAGATTTCTTTTCTTGTCTTTCTTTTCCGAATTTACTGGGTAATAAGGCAGGGTGAGAGAAGGATAACTGAAGAGTGAGATTTTGACACTAAGCTTTTGAGCATGCTTGATGACTGCATTGTTGAATGAGTACTGGGAAGTTCTGTTGTTGTTCTTCCTAACTCATTGAATGGAAGGCAATAAAAAGAAAAGAACAGCTCCCACCATTCAAACTGCCCCTCCCCCGAATTTCATAAACACAAAAAAAGCTCCCAAACTTTTTTTTCTCTTTGAAAACCTGGTCATAAATTGAGATGAGTATCCATTTTAATCACTGGTAACTAAACTGTTTGAGTTTTTAGAACAAAAAAGTTATTTGTAATATACCTTCTTTCCACAATTATTTTGAGTTAATTATTGAGTTTAATTTGCTGGTTAATGAGTTCTGCTTGTGGACTGGCAAAAACGTTTCAGCCTGCTTCAGAAGCCAGTGCATTCGGGAAAAATAACTTTTCCATACAAATGTTTGGCAGCAAAGTTTTTTGTGCGTTCAGGTAAGGTTTTGTAAATGTTTTAAACTGATACCTTGAAAAGTATTTTCTGTGCCTAAAACTAATTAGGCTTTGGGTTTTGTTTTGTTTTTTAACAATAGCATTGATGGATATTTTTTTAGGAAATCAGTTACTAATTTTTTCACAAATGTGTTTCTTCTCTTTGCCATTAGCTACAATTTTCATTAGGTGAAAATGTATTATTTTAGAACAATGTTGATTGTTCTAAAATAATAAACAAGCTTTTTATTCAGGCAGTCTGAATATTATTCTGAAATTATGTCTTTCGTTCTTATGTATGCATCAGAGTTAATAGGTATAAACTATAAAGCTATAGTTTATACTGCTTAGTGCATTTTGTATCTAAAATGCATTGTGAAATGCATGCTGATCACTTTTCAAATCTATAGAATAATTTCTCAACATAGATTTTGTCTATTCTAGCTGAGAATTATAAGAGTCAAAATCCAATACATCTGGAAGGTCCAGTTGGTGAAGTCTTGTAGAAAAATATGCAGAGAACAGCAGTAATTGATTTCAGCAACCAAACATGAGCTGCAGTGTTATTTGCAAAAGTAAGATAGGTTAGAGAGGTTAAGTGTGTACATATTTCAAAGCTTACAGTTTTCATAGGTATACCATATGGGTCTATAGCAGATTACACATGAAGCTTTCACAAATGTGCATTTAAACCAACTTGAGCATTGTGATTGAAATGTCAAAAATATGAGTTAAATGTTTGCTGATGCTAGCAAGTATTAAGCCTTTAAAGCATTTTTACTGCTGGTGTGAAACAGGCCCCTAGATTTCATCAACCCAAGTCAGTAGTAGTGGAAGTTAGACTCTAGTCTTTGGATGTTTTTAGATTGACTTTATTGTAACTTAACAAGTATTTTTATGGACTGAGATGTCTGGCACTGCTGTGCTGTATTTTTTCCCCTTTGTATGAAGTTTTGTTATTAAGATTCTGGGAAGTAGGCCATCAATTTTATTTTAATCATGATAGAAAAATCTTTTTAAGAGAATTGAATAGAACCCTTCTATTTAATTACGGCAGACAGTTTTTGAGTGTGAAATGATAGCAATATTTACCCAGACGGTATTTTCTGCATAGCAGTTTAAATGAGATATTGTGAAGCTTTCAATCCAAGCAGTGCCTGAGGATATAAACAACTTTGGACATGTTCAGGCGCTAGTGCTTCAAAAGAATCAGCAAAATAGTGAGAACCAACTTCTGGCTTGGGCATCACTTCCTTTAATCTGTAAAGATGATTAGAAACAAGGTGGTTTGCTGTGTGTCCCAGAGCTTGTGATATTTCCATAATTTTAAAATTGGTAGTAATGACATATAAATATAGGTGACCTACTCCAAATATTAACTTCTAAGGATGCTGTGCCACTTGCACATTTAAAGCCTACTACTTACTTTCTGGTCAGTGCTCAGTTATTGCATAGAAATGGACAAAATAGTGACCTATTTCGATATATGTTAAATGTGACTTTTTTCTAGTTATGACTTGATAAAGAAGGCACAACTCCTTGGGCTCATGCAACATGCTAAGTGATAGATTCTGGTATTTAAATCATAATGGTCAGTTGTGGGTTTCAAAATTTTACTAATAGTTCTGTGGGTATTGCTTGGTGGGCATGGCAGGGGAACTGCAAAATCCCCATTTCTTCCCCATCAGCTAGGAGGCAGAGAATAAATGTGGGCAGGGGCAGTCAGAATTTTTACTACCGGTTCTCCAAACTACTCAAAATTTCGCTACCAGTTTTCCGGAAATGGTCAGAACCTGCTGAAACCCACCTCTGATAATGGTACACCTATACACAGTCTTAAGCACAAACAAGCCACCTACACTATAATATATATATATTATATTATAACCAGTATAACTATACTATAACTAGTATGATTTGTAACCCAAAGCACTGATGTTTGAGTGAACAAATAGTTAGAACAATTTTTCCACACGTTTATTTGTAAAATTGAAATGCTTTAAATAGCTCTAGATGTGTAAGCTTCATCTGTTCTACTTAATGTCCCAAGTGTGGATCCAGTAACCTGATCCTGCTGCATATTGATTGAATGCATAATAAGAGATCCGGTTGTCACATTAACAACTTTGTTTCTCTTTCTGCAAACTTAGCTATTCCTTATTTTATTCTGTGATGGGGGAAAAGAATGAGAGTCAACTACTAGGGTGATTTTTTTTGGTTCTCCTATTTAACCCAACTTTCATGAAATTCTCACCTTGTTTTTCTACACTCAAATTGGAAAAGCAGCTACTTCAGAAGTAAAAGTTAGCTTTCTTCTATTTTGAATAAATGAAACAGAACTGCATAGTACTATCATCTGCTGTGATACATAGAATATATTGAAATAGCAAGAGACAGGTCATTATTTGAAATCTTCTGTATCAAACCTCATGATCTTCATCTTTTAGGTGTTTGGAATGTTAATAAAGTAAGCAAAATAACTGGGAAAGATGAAGGAAAGTTGTCAATATAATGAAATGGACATTTCTTGGCTTATCAAGGTAAGCATTAAAGAAATTCTGAAACAAAAAATGGATTAAACAAATTTAAATATGTGCCCGTTAGCCAGTCAAACATCATATAAATAAAGTAACGAAGCAACTCTATGATTAAAAAGACACATTTTGCTGAATATACTATATATAAGACCCTTGTATACAGTCACAACAATAGTTTGGAAACTGTGAAGAGGGCACTAAGGAATTTGGGATGGGAGTTTTACTTGATCAGACAAGCAAGTACTATTTTTCTTTTCAAAGATATTAATGAGAAGTTCTACCATAATCCAAAGGAAAGCCTCAGGTAAATGGGAGGAAGAAAAAAAATCCCTTTATTGCAATTTAGATGTAAAGATCAGGTTACGACATACAACTTGTTGAAGAGTTTTGCAAAAAAAAACAAAAAACAGCTGTCCATCTTCAAAGGGAGGTAATTCATGAAGGCATGTGTGTCTGAACTCTATTATCAACATGAAAATAGCTGATTAGCATTAAAATGTCATCTCTCTCAATTTACACTACTGAAGCTTTCTTTTTGTGTGCAAGTCGTATGCTGTCTCCATTTTGTTAGTCTACCTCTTGTTAAGAGATGTCTGGGATAGTAGCTAAGTATGTGAACTGTGAATTAAGAGACCTTTGGTTCAAATCCACCATGAATTCACTAGATGGCTTTAGGCAAGCCACTGTCTTTCAGTTTCTGCTCTCATCTGCAGTATGCGGTAATTCATCTCTAACTGACAATGGGTGCTTGCATTATGGTGTTACTGCTGATCAGCAATTGAGTCAGGACATTTCTGTATACTTTTTAGCATGTCAAAAATTGCAGTAAACTGGATTCTATTAAAGAAACTTAGTATAGCACAAGTAAACAATAGAATATATAAAAAATAGGTCTAGGGCAATAAAGCAGGCCTAGGACTATGTTGAAATGCATTCAAATAAGTATACTGTATCTGTTTTGCAGAGAACTCGTTTATTTGTCTCATTAATTGATTAGAAACTTATATATCAGTAGCAACATCTGTTACAGGGTGATTTTTTTTATTTTACTAAGATACTTCTGAAGCTTATTTGTGAAAGATGTGGATAACAATGTATGTAGAAAGATGGGGAAATGAAATTTAATCTATAAGTATGACAAAAAAATCTGAAATAAATGGAAAGTCTTAATGCTTTCACCTCTTTTCAAATTTAGCACAGTGACTGCAGTTCCTAAGGTCTTGCTGCTTTCTAAAGCTTAGCATGAATTAACAGCTTTCTGAGCAACTCTTTCCTGACTCAGAGTGGATGGAAACAAAGAAGCTTCTTCCGACCATACTAGGTTTTGTAGGGACTCATTGTATAGGATCTGAGAATCCCAAAATACTGAAGGACAAAGTCTCCTCATGGCCTTGCTGCGAGCTGTCTCTGGACTCAGTATCAAGAGGTGATAAATGTGAGGTGATAAATTGTCCCAAGTTGTAACTTTAGATTTAAGGAACTCCTTATCTTGTGTGGATGTAAAAATGTTTGATTCAAAATCTGGGGAGAGGATTTCTAAGTACTCCTTGGCTTACATCCATTTGTTCAGTGACCATTCAAAACTATGCCATTGTTGAAAAAGGGGGGGGGGCGCGTGTGCCCCCCATATGTGCATGTGGCCCTCTTCACCCACCCCTATGTATGCCCACACAGCTCCCCCACATGTGCCCCCCCTGTGATGACCCATTTTGATGCAGAAGCAGAAAGACAATGCATTAAAGGAAAACAATATTTATTCCCAAGCCCAAATGTTCATTAAAATAATTGTCTGGCAATGCTGACTTATCTTCAGAAGCAAAATGAAGATACGCCAAGATTAGGCACAAAGTACTCACAATTAGGAGATGATAATGCTGTCCAAGCTTGATGAGATATCTCACAACAGAAAATCCAGACTCTCGGAGGCAAAGAGTTACCAAAGCAGCTACACCAAAAATCAGCCTTTGACTCCAGAGATTAG
>JANHFP010001921.1:58439-82460 GCA_032468135.1 Calamaria suluensis | reverse complement strand
AATTGAAATGTTTTGTAAGAATTGTTTTACAATAAAAAAACTTTATAATAAAAAAAAGAAAAAAAAAAGATGATAAACAGGAAGAGTAGCGGGATCTGTCTACCCAATATCTTTTTCCACCGGTGAGAGGCAGAAGCTAAGTTTTAATTCTAGTCTTTGAATAACTCAGTAGCAGCCATTTCAGAATGGCTAACCAAGTAGGTTATAAAACAATTCAACATTTCTTTGATGGCATAATCCCCCCCCAAAAAAGGGGGGAGAGCTGAAGTTCTGATTATGCATAATAGCTGAATGCTTCTCATATTGTTACTTGCCCCCACCCTCCAATTAATGTTGTTGAGAACTAATAGCTTACCCCTGATTATGCTTTGAATAAATAATATTGAATGATTTCACAGGAAGGTTTTTGAATACTTTCCCTTGAATTGTACCCAGTCTTTCTTTACCTGGGAATTAGAGGCCCAGGTATTTAGGGCAGCGGGGGCGGCTGAGCTGTGATGCTAGTATGGCTGGCTGCACCATAGATTTGAGATAGCTTTCACTGGCAGTGGCAACACTGGGACTGTAGCAGATGCCCAGAGGCAGGAATGAACAGCTGAGATGCTAAAGGCCCAGGATTGGGGGTGCCATTGTGCAGGGAAGCCAAAAGGGAAAAGTTGTACAGGGAGATAGGGATGCTGCAGTGGCCATAATTTCAGGGACTCAGTGTAAATCCAATTTGTTCAGCACCTCCGTAACTTTAAACAGTCACTGAACAAATGGTTGTTAAGTAAGGACTACTTGTATGCTGCCAAATGCATGAGGCACAAGGGGAAACATTAGGAGTTATAGTAACCATTACTACTATGGTAAGAAACAAAAAGAATGTTAATTTTTTAAAAAAAGAAATGTCAAATGTATGATAAAAGTTTTCAAGAAAGACTTTAAAAGTCATCATAGCTAATGTGATCCAAATGCGTTACAAGTACCATTAAAATGTAGCAGGTGCTTTGGTTGCTGTTCTATTACCAAGATTTTCAACAGAACTGGAAGTGAAGTTTGAAAGATTTCACTGCCATCTGGTTTCTCTAATTGGAAAATAGTTATTTAAAGAGAATAGTAGCATCTTTGACCATATGTCAAAAGTCCTTTTGAGAGGAAATTTGGATCAGGGTGTTAAAAGGAAGCTTGGGGACAATCTATTTTTAATCCTAGTTCTATATACGATCTAAAAGTCCTGGATTTGTGATAAATAGATGTCTTTGGTTTAAATGTGCTTAATAAAAGACAGCAGCTGCAGCAGCTTTCAATCTGTCTGTTTCCTGAGGGATAACTTCTCCTATATTCTCCTGATATACACATACTTTTAACATAATTCTTGTTACCTGCAATTTCTACTAGTCTGTCCTATGGGGCAAGACAGCACAGATCAGTTCCATTATTTTAAGTGACCATCATCATTCTGAAACATGAGGATAGTTAACTTATCCCACTTTAATCTTTTCCTTGTTAAGTACAGTATATTAAAGTTTGCAAATGTATTAAGGGCATCACTTTTCTGTCAAATTAGCATTGGATATAAAGAAGCAGAGTGCTATGTGTTCTCATCATGTGTGTTTATTAGAGCTGTGCAGCAGTTCAGATTTCGAGGCAAAGGGCATTTCAGAGAGCATAGATGTATAATACTTGTCTCCAATGCCTTAAAATGATTGCACATTTTATTTTTATTTATTTATTTTATTAAATTTATATACCGCCCCTCTCCGTAGACTCGGGGCGGTTTACAGCCTGAATTAAAACAATACAATAACAATACATCATTAAATTTAAAATCTAAAATCAATTATTATAAGATAATAGTTCACATAACTACCGTCCAAAGCCACCTTGTAATCTTGAAAAAAGATATGTTTGATTTAAAGAATTGCAGACAGATGCTATGTCCGTACCCCATCCTTTCTGAAGCAACTGTTTTCCTTTGAGTTAAAACTTCTGCATAGTTCATGTATGGCAGATGTACACACATACACACATTTCTGTGTATATAACCTGCTTTAGGTTAAACAGTGTAAAATCTAGAAATTCTCAATCTTTATACAGTAATCTCCCCAAATCAGAACTAAAAACAGTTTTTAACGGATAGCAGTAGCATTTCATAAACAAAGTTTTCTTTATGGAAGTAGTAATGAGAACAAAGAAAACTGGATTCATTGCACGATTTTGATTTTGACCTTCAGCACTGATCTCAAAAATAAAGAGTCCCTGAAGGGATAGGACAGTTCCCTAAGCAATTTATGACTATGGTGTTGTTTACAATCTAATAGGGCTATAACTGGCTTTTAAAATTCTATCAAATAAGCAGTGCACAAGTGGGAGAATACTATATGGTAGAATGTAATGTTTTGACGTGAACTATCTTCAGATAAAATGTTCAGGGTTTAGATTTAATAGGGCTGGAGTATATAGTATTTGGCCTACATTATTGGATATTTAGGAAGATAAATCTAACCTCTGGTATGTGAATAAAATTATTTGAATGTTGGAAATAATAGGATTTCAGATGTAGCCTTCTAAGAGAGCTAGAACTTCATTCCTGCATTTTTAGTACTTTTATTAGCGTCATGTAAATAATTGCTACTCTTTCAAGATATTATAAATACCGCATTCAGTGCTTCCTCATCTTTGTAGCCATGCTGGAACATTGTGTCTGGCATATTTTATTTTACTTTCATAATGATGCTAAAAAACCCTGTTCTTTCTTTAGATTTGACATTGTAACTCAGGATTGAGATAGGGACTTGCAAATTAAACCCTTTTCAAGGGGGCTATTAGTAATGACAATTGAGAACCAGGATCAAGAAGGGTGTATTCAGAGAGTCCATACACTAACCTGCTCCTAGCAGTTAACAGAGGAAATAGGAAAGCTTCCATGTGACCATGCTATTCAGT
The DNA here is from genome assembly GCA_032468135.1 of Calamaria suluensis. Lineage (NCBI taxonomy): Eukaryota > Metazoa > Chordata > Lepidosauria > Squamata > Calamariidae > Calamaria > Calamaria suluensis. The sequence continues at coordinate 79,532 of JANHFP010001921.1, read as the reverse complement.
TTAGCCTAAAAAGAGTTACAAGACTAATCAAGTGATGCTTGTTGCTTTCATTTTCATATAGCTTCTCCTGCTGATTTCCATTCCTATCTTCATGGAACTAAGGGAAAACTATCATTCATTCGTTCGTTCATTCGTTCATTTAGATTTATTACAGCCAAAGAGATCTTTAGAAGTAGGTTCTTCCATAAGAATATAGCAACAACTGAGAAGCTTCATTCCTTGGGTCCCTTCCTAAATCTCACTTCAGTTCTCTGATTTAAGATGCAGGACTGGGAAGAGTTCAAGTTCTCGAAATTGGTGGTCCTGATGGTAAATAAGGTATATAGGTTCCCAAACCAACTAGTTCTTTGCATCATACATGGAAATGTGCTAATAACAAATACAGCACAAGATAATGTTATATGATTTGGAGAATGCACCAACCATAGAGCACCGGGGTATTTTGAAATAGGGTTTACATGACACATTGCATTTGTATAATTAGAATATATGCTTCCCTTAGTTTTGTGTAAAATATACTGGAAAGTTGAGAAAATTATCAAGAAACACCTTAGTACCTCAGGCTACTGCAAGCAAGGAAGTGGTCTGTCAGCGGGCAGATGTTTCTGTGCATTGCCAGCTTGCATTGTATTTTAAGTATGGGAATACCTTTATCTGTTGAAACCATATATTTATGCAAAATGCACTGCCTTTATTACTCCAATAAAATCTACTACAGGTTATTCTCAGGACACTTCTGGTTATAATCTTTGTGATTTTTAGGCCTTAGCTGGTAAAAATACAAAATCAGCTTATTGCATAGAGTCACCTCTTTTCCATGTGTTAGTTTTGACTTAGAAGACTTGTTTTTCCTGCCATACATTCACTATGCACTACCTTTTAGCTGGAAGAATGCAAGCTTCTCTACTTCATACTTTTGGAGATTTAAATTGAGTTCTGCCTCTATATCCACCAAACAAAATTGATCTCATGATAAAGTAGATGCTTACACAGCAAATTTCTTTTGCCTGCTATCAAAATACTATATGCCACTTCATGTTTACTACCTGGCTTCAGTTTAGTATGTTAAAGCTTCTGTGACATATTTTTAAAAAATTCACTTTCCTTTTTCTTTATCTACAGTGGCTGTTAACAATTTATTTGTCTTGACGTAACATTACCCTTGGTGCATTACTACCTGTGTAAAACACCAGAAATTTATTTCCTATCTTTTCAGGAAGCTGTAATAATAGAATATGAAAGCAAAAGAGTATTAAAGAGAACCATGTGAATCAGATTAAAACCAACCAACCAAAGTGCTTTGAATAAATGCTGTAATAAATATCACGCTTGTGGAAATATATCAGATAGTCAGATACTTGTCCATATAATATAGGTTTATGTTCTGTTGTATACAGGGGTGTCAAACTCAATTTCATTGAGGGCCGAATCAGGGTTGTGTTTGACCTCGGCGGACACTGTGAGCATGACCAGCTTAACGTCACTTGTGTTGGGGGCATCTGTGGTGGCTCAAGTGCTCTGCCAGTGAAAATGAGCTTCCAAGTTCCGTTTTCAGCCACAATGGCCTTCTGCCATTCTCTGAGGTCCGATTTCACTGGAGGCCTGCACACCCAAAAACAGTGACCCTCCCAAACTCCATTTTCATTGGCAGAGACACTGCGGGCTGTTCCTTTCCTGTTCCTAGGGCAGCCTTATGGGCCAGTTCGAAGTACCCCATGGGCCTTGAGTTTGACACCCCTGGACTTAGAGGATCAGTCACAAAAAAGGCTCCTCTGTCTTCCTTAGATGCTTACTGACTCTGTAGCATTAACTTAAATATTAAGTTAATGTTTTCTTCTTTGTTCTTCTTTTAAATAAAGCATAGTGGCTTAAGACAGAATCCTCATCTCTGGATCATCTCCCTCCACTCCCCCAGCCCCAATTATTATGAGCAGCTTAGAGGAGGTCCTATAACATTTTTTAAAAAAATCTGATCAGGATTGCATAAGAAATTGTGGTACACAACTTTTGAGATGAATATGTTTTAAACAAACATTAAACTTAAGTGATAACATTATTCCTTGCTACACTGTATCCCAAATCAAATCATTTATAGTCCAAACATTGCAACATTGGAGAATACCAGTTTAAGAATTTGAAGGCGAGAAGTTTCACAATACACATGCACTGTTAATGTTATCACATTCTTATTAAAAATGTGTGCTACCTCTCTAATAATGGCTTTTAGATCCCAAAATACTACTGTACTGCTATATTTCCACCAGTATAAATTAATTTTCCTTCTCAGTTATGCTTTCACTTTAATTTCAATTCCTTAGTCACAGCTGAAGAGACTCGATTTGATGCCAAAAAGTCTGATTCAGCAAAATAAGCAGGAAACATTCTTATTATGCAGCATAACTTGATTACCTTGTGGTGAAATAAACAAACCCCTGCAATGCATTAAATCTAAACACTAGTAAGCCAGTATTTTTAAAATCGACATTAGATACATTCCATATTTTCCCTCTCTATCTCTCTGAAATTTCCTTATGCCTAGATTACAGCTGATAAAAATCAATCTGCAAAAATCAATCTGCATCATAAAGAGTGGGAATGTGCTGACTACCTCTACCTTCAAGCAACCTGAGATTGTATAGCTGTCTTTGGAAAGGCCAAGCCTGGGAAAGGGCAGAGATGCTGTGTTTGCATCCTGGTGTCTCCAAAAGCTCTTGTTGAAGTTTCAGTCCAGACTACTACAGTATGTACCTTGGCCTAGATATGGTTTCATTTTCTTAATAATCATACTGAACTTTGCAGTTAAGTGGAAATAATGTGATGATTGATATGCAGTTGTTTGCGATCAGAGGATCTGAGAACTGAGCAGTGTTACCCCCTCACGGCAATAATTAATACTGGAATATAGCTTTCTGAGTTCTCCCAGGATCAGGACTATGCATCCAGTTTTCTCTTCTCAGTTAGAAATGAATATTCAGTATTCCAAACAGAGCAAGTCAAAAGCAACGTAGAGAGATACATAATTTCCTACTAGGCTATCATGTGAACATAATGAGTCTACAAAGAGGACTTACTCCTCTATTAATTACTGACATTCCAATTGCTTGTTTTTTCTTTTAACTCTGCCTATGCATTGTTGTTGAATTCCTCATGCTTCAGGCATATTAATGAAAAATCACATTGGTGTTATTTTTCTGCCAATCCCAGCAAAAAAATGCAGTGGTATCTAATTTATTTCAGCCTTAATTTCAGGGGCTTTCCATGCTCAGGTATTCATTCAGTAAGTAATAGTTACATTGCATAAAGTAATTTCAGTAAGAAACAAAACCAATTCTCACTGAAAGAGAACACATGGCTGATTTTGCTTAATAGATATATCGAAATCGGCAAGTAGACCAAGACTAGCAAATGCATTTTGCTTGCGTTGCATTTGCATTGTATTTGTTTTGACTCTTGGCAATTACCTGGACCAATCCCTGCAGTTTTCTTGGGTAGGTTTTGCAAAAGTGGCTTGCCATTGCCTGCTTCCTAGGTCTGGAAAGTGTGACTGCCTGAGGTCATCCAATTGGCTTAGCCCCTTGATGGCGAACCTATGGCACAGGTGCCACCTATGGCACGTGGAGCCATATTGGTGGGCATGTGAGCATTCCCCTAAGTTCAGCTCTGATGCACATGTGGCCACTGGCCAGCTGATTTTCGGACTTTCTGGTCCCACTAGAAGTTGGGAAAGAGGCTGTTTCCAGCCTCTGGAGGACCTGGGGGTGTGGAGAAGGCCCCTTTTTTACCTTCCCCAGGCTCCAGAGCCTTTCTAGGGAAGATGGGGCAAATTGAATTATGGGTGTGGGCACGCGGAGGAACAAGCCCTCATGGGCACCCCCTGCTTTTGGCATGCGATGGCAAAAAGGTTAGCCATCACTGGATTAGCCTAACGTGTGTCTAGAACAGGGGTGTCAAACTCTATTTCATTGAGGGCCACATCAGGGTTGTGTTTGACCTCAGGGGGCAGAAGTATGTGACTGGGGCGGGGGGGGGCAAGGTCAGCTCAATGTCACTCAGTGAGGCTCAATTTTCAGCTGCGACAGGCTACTGCAGCTCTCTGCCAGCGAAAACTGAGCCCAGGAGGACTGCATGCAGCCCTCCTGAGCTTTGTTTTCACTGGCAGATGGTTGCAGGAGGCTGTCATGGCCAAAAAAGGAGCCCAGTAGGCCTGCACATGTCCTTCCTGAGCTCTGTTTTCTCTGGCAGAGGCACCGCGGGCTGGTCCTTTGCTGTTTCCAGATCTGGACCATGGGTCTTGAGTTTGAAAACCCTGGTCTAGAACTTCCAGCTTCTTGGCATCTAACCCAATGTGTTAACTACTACACTAAACCTGTTCTACTGTCTTGTGATTAGCATGGCCCAATGTGGGACCAGGAACAGAATCAAACAGTTCAAGGTATTTGTTTTACTTTTTACAAAAAGTCTTTGGTTTCCATTTTTAAATTGGTGGGCTTCATTTAGCTGTCTCCATTTCAGTAATATATTAAGTTCTCTGTATACATATAGCTTGTTTTAGACTCCTTTGTTGTTGTTCATTGTGAAGTCGTGTCCGACCCATCGCAACCCCATGGACCATGGTCCTCCAGACTTTCCTGTCCTCTACCATCCTCTGGAGTCCATTTAAATTCATTTAGACTCCTTAAAGTTGTAAAATAACTCTGTATGTTCTTCTTACAAAAAATAAAACCCATAAAGGAATCCAGGAATACAGATTTGTTGAAAGCTCTTATGAGCTTTCAAATAAAAAGATTTTTATGTTACGTAGTTCTGTTAATCTTTATTATCTTCTTAGAGATTGGGATAGGATGACCTTATCTTATACTTCACAAAGGACTGTCCTCAATTTCTAAGGTACTTTCTATACCTTCACCTTTTCAAGGCAATAAGAAGAAGGAAGCATTTGTAATTACTCAACAATAAATGGCACCTGGCAATCTGACTGCAATTGTACTATAGAGTTTTCCTGACCACAAACTAGGGTATTTTTTCTTCTTCTGCAAGTTGCAATAATTATTTCTAACAACTGCATTTCATATCAGAATGAATATAAAAATGTTTTTGTTCTTTACCCTGGTAACACACTCCTTTATAGTAATTCGTAAGAATCTACTTTAAGCAAGGATTAGGTTTGCATTTTGCATAAAATCTTCTGCATCAAGAACCAGTGATGCAAGTAATCTCTTCATTATATTGAATAAATGTTCTTCTTCGTGTGCTTGTAGAAAGAAGCACCCTGGCTTCATCATCAATCCTTGAGTTGATGGAGGGAAAATTATAGGCAAGATGTAATACATCCAACTGAATGCAGACAACAAAGGCTTATGCAATCAGGTTCCTAATCTAGGAGGTGGTTGAAACAGTGTTTTGTTAAAGATGGTTACACCTTGCCTACATAACTTACTAGTCATAAGGGGATGTTTTTGGTAGAGCACAGATGTACAACATTCAGCCCAAATGTTGCCTATGGTCCTTCATCTTTCCCTTTTCAGTTACTGGAGTGCCATTTATTTTCATTTTGCTCTTGGCTGTTCTCATTTTTTGTAATACGCTGCTCTATCTTTGGTGCACAGGTATCACAAACATGGTCCGTGAGCCAATGGAAGTTATGTACCTGAAATGGAGAGAAGTCAAAGGAAACAAGATGAGTGTTTCTAAGACTCATCATTTCTTTCAGCTTTTTTCCATTTTATGATACATACTTGCCTTTGCAAGTGTTGGGAATAGCTGCTCGGTTGGCTTCAGCGGAGTTCTTTCTGGCAGCTGGGTCAGAAGGTATTTTTCTACACTTTAGCTTAAACATGCATGCATGGTTTGTACCCCACTACAAATAAATATGTGACTAGAACAAAGCAACTTTTAATTCAAATTTTAAACTTTTTCAAGCTAGGCTTTGTACTTCTCTGGCAGACAGATAGAAAATGTAGCTCAAGGCATGAATGAGAGGGAAACAGCATAATCAGAGCAATATTATGGAGAATCCTTTGACAAAATTTGATTAATTTTCCTATCATTTCCCAAAACAGAGTTTAATGTATGCCAGTTGAATCCACAATAAATCAACATAGTATTTTTTACAAACATAGTAGCATCTTAAATTGCCCATCATACTATTAGGGTATATGTGCTGCTTATAGTAATTCATTCTGAAAAGATCATAAATAGGATTAATTTAGGGTTTAATTCACTATAAAGTAGACTCTATGATAGATTAAATCATTTTGTCCAAACCTTTGGTTTTTCCTTAATGTTTAAGGGCTTTTTAATCTTTTTTGTGTATCTGCCAGTTACCAGATATGTGAGAGAAAGAAAAATCATGCTAATGTAGCCCTTTGCTTTTACTGATTTTAATATACAGATTGAGAAACAAATCTAGACATGCTTTATGTTTCTGCTGTAGGCTGAAGCCAGAAAACCTCAACCAGTTGAACTCATTTATTAAAAGTATGCATGAAAGTGCTGCAACCTGCCTCTTTGGTCAAATACATTTGTTACAAATACTAAAATCACAGAAAACATTAAAGGTTTCTGCTTGGTTTAAGATTTCCCCATTTTACAGCACCTCTATACATCTACATCTCTACACACTTGGTGCTAATTCTTGCCACAGTCAACAGGAGTGGTATAAGCAATCTGCAGGTGCTTTGACTATGAGAGTAGCCTTGCCACACACATTCGGTGAGTGAGTCATGTATGTTCAACCCAATGGGAACCTTGTCTCGAGATAATCAGTTATTTGTTTGTATGTTATTTTAGTTACATATTCTTCTACTATATAAAAGAACAGTCAGCTTTAGGCAGGATTGCAATGTCTTTGGGGAAAGGTACCAACTGATCACACCCCAAACTACTAGCTGCACATCATTTCTTTTTTGTTTCTTATTACTCCACCCATCCACAAATACGAACAGCAGAGTGGAAGACTACTAAATGCTGCATTGTATCTCAGTTCATTCATTATCTCTTTGAGAATAAAGTATTCTGCTTTTTAGATATTAGGGTGGAAAAGATTTCTTTCTTTCTTTTTTGTAAAACTGTCAGAATCATTAATTAAATAAATACCTTTGTATATTGCAGTGCTTATTCTGTTTTAGCATTACAAAAGAAAATGCCATTGCATTATTTTGGTAGTTAAGTTTAATGAGTCACTGAAAAACCAAAACAAACTCTCTAATGCTTCATGTTACAATGGGTGCCGAGGAAAAGCTAGAAAGTACATTAGACAGAAACCAAAAATAAGGCAGTTTGCTGAATCTACTCTAATCCCAACAGGTTACAGTAAATTTGCGCCAGAAGTAAAGTACAATATCTTGGTGTTATGCACAGTTAATCAGCTCTATCTTTCAAATGCTACTAACTTCAGGCTGGTTAAGCTATGCTACGAGATATTGAATGCCAACTCACTGGCTGAGGGATTAGTTTTATGTATTTTTTCCCTAATCCTAAATGTTTATAAATCAGCATTAATTATTGTAGAGGAAGGCAATTGTATTGGGGTTCTCATGAAGTCTTTATTTCACTTCGTTGAATCATTTAGCAATGTAGGCAACTAATATATGTAATGTAACTTAATACAGATTAATAAAATCAGCATTCAGTATGATCTGTGCATGCTTAATTAGGCCTAATCACAGTCATTATGGAATGTTGTAAATTAAAAACAATTAAAGGTTCGGGCATGTTCCACAGAGTTGAAGGTGAATAAGGTTTAGAAGAATCCGGTGGGACAGAAGGTTGGTGTGGATGAAAGGCACATGCAATCCATGTGTCTCTCCATTCTAAGAGCTGGATTTATGTTTGTGTCCAACCTGCTCAGTCTACTGTGCAGGTTTAGAGAATTCAAGAGCGTAATTATTTCAGTCACATAGCAGATAAGATGTACGGGAATCTATGGAAGATGAACACCACTGAGGTACTGTAATCTGTCATAATGCTGCAGATGGCAACAGATGTATTATCCTATCTCAGAGTCAAATGAAATGGGATGGAAGGAAAGAAAGTTTTTCCTTGACATTTTCCAGCAAGGAGACAATACAACAGATAACCCACAGGCTTGTTCGAAAAGAAGGATAATTGTCAAGCCCACTTTAAAAAATAGTCATGAACAATGTTAGCTGAATGGATGTGAATGACAAATAAGCAGGCGCATCTGTTCTTTCCATTCTTTTTTAAAAATACACTTTATTATGTTTCTACAAAAAATAAAGCAAAGAAACAAAAATTAAAAGGAAAAAATAGGGAAGGGGAAGGTATAAAGAAATAAAGAAAGAAGAAAAATATAAAAATGGGTAACTTCCAACTTTCATTGATAGTTGTAAGTATAAAATATATTAACCTTTTGGTCTAAAATTCATTCAGTATTCATAAAATATTACATAGTATTTCTGTAATTATAATCTATTCTAATTGACAAATCTCAAGATTTGGCATTTCTGTTTCTAGAAAGAAGTCCAAAAGTAAGTTCTATGCAGAAACAAAGCTATACAGGTTTTTATTTAATCAAGGTAGTTAATTCTGCCACTTTGGCCAATTCTATTAACTTCACCATCCTCTCTTCCATTTGGGAATCTTTACATCTTTTCTCTGTACATATCTCGCTGCAGATATTATATACAAGAATAAAGTCCCATGTTTTTTAGCTTTTTCTATCAAAACTAAAAGAAAAACCTCCAGTTTCAATTGTACATTTATTTTTACAATTCTCTTGACTTAAAGTACAGATTTGAAGACTTTTAGCCTTCTTACATGTCTACAAAGGTGATAAACGGTACCTTCAGAATGATTACATTCCTAACATGTCTCTCCTTTCTCATTCAATAGACATAGCAGCAGGATTTTTATTTTTATAGGTTTTAGTTTCTTCTGTTATAGAAAGAAAACTTATATTTTTATACATGATTGTGCTTATTCTTCTAGCAGATTGTGGTGGCTGCTGTTGCTGCCTGTGAATGGCAGTGAGATGCTGCAGAACAGAACATTATAGCACCTTGCTGCACTCTTGAAGATGTGTTGTGCTTCCCAAATTAGGTGCAAAATATGATTTCCTCACAGCATTAATATCAAGTTCAAACATCTGTCTATCTGTATGTGGAATAGATGAAAAGGTATCAGGTTGTTTTTCATGTTAGATAACAACAGCCCTGTTCTGTCTATATAGTATAAATGTATGTTGTGCACTGCTTCCTTAAGAGAAGAACCAAAATAGGGACTTAATCTCATACTTTTGGGGCAATCCTTTGTAACTACTATTCACAGGGAGGGTAAAACATGGGTAGACCTGGAGAGAGGTAAGTAGGCATTGTGGGTTTTATTACATTCGTTACAGCCAGCTGTTTTTATATGTTTTGGTCATTGGCATTAACATATGCATGGGGAGAAGAAAATGTTTTTTCCTTCATTCTGAACACCAAATTTTGATTTTTTTCCCCCTGACCTGATTATGAAGTGTTCCTCATTTCTTTGCTTCCTGCTATTCTTCCAGCTTGAATTGCTGGAATTTGAATAGCATTGTAACTGCATAAGCTTCCTACTGTTTTTGCTTGCCTGAAATGTAATAGGTAAAAGTGACTCTACCTCTCATTCTTATTTGTAAACTAATGTATGTTACACTATTGTATTTTAATCTTCAAGTTTTCACTTCTCTTATGTTAATATTATTCATTCTTAATAATATAATGCTTCAAATATAACACTCTGCTTGTTTTAAAAAATCTAACTCGAAAAGAAGTGTCTGTTATTTAATAGTGCAAAGAAGTGGTGGGGAGGTATGCTACCAAGCCAAACTCTTATTCAACGCAAAAAAACCAAACACTTATTATTGTAAACCACCCACAGTTACCTTGAGCTAAGATGAGCAGCCTATAAATTATATAAATAAATAAAGAATATATTTTTTTATTGGCCAAGTGTGATTGGACACACAAGGAATTTGTCTTGGTGGATATGCTGTCAGTGTACATAAAAGAAAAGATACATTCATCAAGAATCATAATGTACAATAGTTATAGGGTATTCACTTAACAACTGTCTCGGCAACAGAAATTTTGGGCTCAGTTATGGCTGCAAGTTGAGGATTACCTGTATTTATATAATGAAAACTCACCTATTCTGATGAGTTTTTTTCTGCTGTGTCTGTCACATGCCATTCTTTTTCATATTTATTTAGCAGCTTCCAAATTTCTACTGTGAAAATTATTGCTTTCGGGTGTATTTTAGTGTGCTCAGGAAACAGATGGATGCCTTAACATCTGTAATAGAAATCAGAATAATTTCAGAGTTTTAGCTGGGGCAATATCCATTTTATTATTTACCATTTAAAATATGACTAATATTTAGTTACAGAACTGGATTTCCTGGGCAGTTGCACTCTTTAATAAGTCGGATGAGAAGTATAGACCTTGAGAGAACAAATTGGTGTATTTTCATTGTATGCATATCTCAATATTTCAGTCATAATGCTTTCTGGAAAAAAACTATGAAAATGGTAAAATGAGGCAAAAGAGACATTACATAATTGTGGCATCTTTTAACTGGAAAAGTTTTCTTTTCTACTGTGAAAAAAATGGAACATCAAAATCAGAACCAGAACTTTTAAATGATCAGACAGAAGATTTCCAAAACTAAATCATATGTTATCCAGTTGTAGTTTTCCATGTTAAGATACAAAATTATCTGATTTTGCCCTCGATAACTAATTTGTTAGACCAAGTTTACAGAAAAGCTTCCTGAACTGTTACTGGACAGAACTCTTAATAGGGTATTTACAGGTAGGAGCATTGTATGTTTTGCCAAATCACATTTTATTCCTAGGGACTTGCCCTTCAGTCTGTAGAATACCCATGGGTTGTACACTAGCCTGTTTCCCTGAAATAAAATATGAATGAATATGAAACTGCAACACAAGCAAAAGAAAACTTTCATAATCTCTGTGAAAGAATAATGCAAGCTGTGATATTCTTGATATGGGCTTTAATTTATAAGATATATATAGTCTGTTCCATTTTCCAGTCTTTGTGGATCCCCTTACATTACAGGCATAGATTAAAGGTAAAGCTTTTGTAGCTAATGAAGATTTAGAGAACTGACTTCCAAGAGCAGCAATATGATTGGAAAATGTATCATGTGAAGCAAACCACTCTTTAGCAGGTTGTGTGTGCACATGCAGTACAGAAAATTGTGGATGTCTTAGGAGTAGAACATATTCTTTCAAAACAAATGTTTTGGGTATATTTTAAGAACACTATTTCTTCCTTATTCTGACTTCCAGGTCTGTTGAATACCAATTTAATGAAATATTTTTATTAACATCCTAATACTGGTGTTTTGGAGTATTTCAATGCTTTGTTTACTTGAGATTGCATCAGCAAAATACTTTGTTCTTGCAGTAAGCTGATATTTTGATTTTAATAGCATTTCAATTTTATGAGACTTTGAAGTGCTATGGATCATCAATGAAATATTGTAAACTGTTTAACCTCTTATGTGCTCTTTGTTAATGTTCAGGTAATTTGCTTGAGAATTCTGCTTCCTTGTGGGTCCCATCATCCATTGTACATCCAAGATCAGAAGAGGAGGCAACTTTGGGTGAATTGTTAGTAGGGTTGATCAAAAGCAATTTCTGGTACTGTAGATATCAACCTGAGGTTTCAGGACCAAGGAGAGCAACCTTGCAGTATTAACCCAAAGGTGCTCTTTCAAAAGGCAACTTTACTTTCTTTGTTTTTTTCTTTGAAGACGTTTTGCTTCTCATCCAAGAAGCTTCTTCAATTCTGACTCAGTCAGCCAGAACTAAAGAAGCTTCTTGGATGAGAAGTGAAACGTCTTCAAGGAAAAAACACAGTAAGTCCAGTTGCCTTTTGAAAAAGCACCTTTGGGACAACATGACCTGGATTACTGAGAATCTCCATGGATATCTTGCATTGTTAAGTACCCTAATGTTTCATAACTGAACAAAAGTCTTTCTGGAAGCCTCACCCCTTCAAAAGCTTCTTTACATTGTTTTGACTTTGAGCCAGGACTTTTTTCAGTAACATCTGTTTTTCTTGTAGGAAAGAGGGAAGAGCAAAAAACGAGTATATTGCAGTGGATTGTTCTTTGTGTCAGTGGCAGCTGATAGAGAGTACATAAGAAGAAGTGGGACCCACAGCGATGATAGGAACTCACAGGTCTAAGGACTAGTTTTGATGCCTTTTTACTGTAACTGAAAGCTTGTCTCTTCAGAACGATCAGTCCTGAACCATTACATTGTTTTACAAAGTGGCATACTTCATATCTATAGTAATCTTCTTTCAGCTAATTAATACAAGTCTGAATAGGGGAGGGAATGGTAGTAAATAAATAAATGAATGAGCAGTTTACATATTTTACTGGGTTTATATTTTAAACGATTATAGAATTATTTTTTCAATTTAGTCATTGTTATTTTGAAAAGGATATAAAAGCAAATAGATCACAGTGGGATCCAGTATAAGTTTATTAATTGTTTGAGTTTTATATTCTCAGAGTCCTTGTTTTCCATCCATCCATCTTTTCCCAACAAGTAGTACATGTTGGAGCATTACAAAGAGAACCTAACAAACTTTCTTAGGTTTTGCTTTTTGCAGGATGGTATTAAATTTAAAACTGTCTTTTGAAGATTTATTTCAGTGTACTAAAGTAAATCGGCTGAAGGCAAGAGTTTAATTTCATAGTATTGGAAACAGAGAGCTGACAGATGTGTCCTGTATTACAGTGATTGTTTACTGGGAATAATTTCCCCAGTTTAATTTCTCATAAAGCACAGTCATATATTCTAAGAAAATAATTTTAAAAAACCTATGAAAGTAGCACACTATCTAAGGCCCAGTCTGCATTTGCACAAAGCAGTAAATTCTGATCAGTAAACATGAGCCATACTGGCACAATGTTTAGAATGCAGAATTGCAGGCTAATTCAGCTCACTGCCAGGATTTCAGTCCTCACCAGCTCAAGGTTGACTCAGCCTTCCATCTTTCCGAGGCCAGTAGAATGAGGAGCCATATTCTTGCGGGCAATATGCTGATTCTGTGATATTATAAGGTGACCATTTTAGCAGACTGAAAAAAACTAAAGGGGTCTTTTTTTCTAATGGGGACCACAGTAGAATCATTTGAAGATTGACATGTTACAACTTTTGCTCAGGAACTCAAGCTGGGATATTGAGACTTTAAATAGAGGTATTTTCAGTTGCCACCAGATTTAACATAAAGGCAAAAATAACCTTAAGCATTGCCCTAGATACCACACACTTTGTTTTCTCAGAGATAATACAGAAATAGTTTGCTATTACCTTTTTCTGCTATTGCTTTTGACATCCCAATTGGAAGACGTACCAAGATATACTACTGCCACAGCTGTTTTATGTACAGGGGTAAATCCGTCTGGCAGCTGAAATTTACATCAATCAATGGAAACAAATATTGATCACCTCCTCCCTGTAGCAAGCTAGCTCAAGAGAAACATAATACTATGTAACACATAGGAAATGGCTATAGGTGTATGCACCTATAAAGAAAATTATTTGTAGTTTAGGGTTGAAGTGAAGAGTCCTTGGTGCTGAACTTGGTTGTTTTCTTGCAGATATTTCATTACCCAAACTCGATAACATCATCAATGCAAGTGAGGAATGAAGTTTGCTCTCTACGTATATGCTAGTGCATGGGTGCAAAACCTGCATTGTCATGGTATTGTCACATGACATATCGTGACTTTTCCCCTTCGCACATAACACATCAGGCCCGTGGATTTGACAACCCTGCTCTAGTGGCTTGTCCAGTCAATGTTGGTGGGAGTGGTTTTGGAGGTTCTTTGGTTGGGCTGTTTGTTGTTATCTTGTCTGGCAGTTCCTTGATTAGCGTACACCTTACTTCTTGATTTGCTTTTGATTGGTGAACAACCAGATGAACATAGATTAACACCAAGACTAACAATCAAGTATGTAAGTATATAAATGCATTCTATATCTTCCCAAGGGTCTCTGAGCTGGCAATTTTTAGTCTGGAGAGTGCACAGAGACAAGCATAATAAACATTCATTTTATATGTGTATAGTATTTATACTATTTGTGTACTCGAGTAGCATAAAAATGCAGAAACTATACATTTCTAGGAGAAAGCACACAAAAATGGCAGGAACCATTACAGTCATGTGTAATAATGTGGGATGGCTGCTTTTTAAAAATTCTGAAGGATAAAGCAATCTAGGATACTAATTTTCAATATTATGTTATCTGCAGGTTAATGTGAGTAGGGAAAATTACCATTTTACTCTTTCCTAAGCAACCTAGTGTTTGATTCAGACAAAAATAATTCCCCTTTATATGAATGAAAGGGGCACTTGGTTTATGAGGTAAGCATGAAATTCTTTTATCTTCAAATTATATTTGAGTTCTAGTCTCTTTAATTGCACAGCTAGTACAAATATGAATTATATTATACACCATGGTATATCCTCAAATAATAGTTTAAGAGACATTTATGGATCATTCATGGCATAGTATTAGTATTCCATGTCATGAATTATATGTAAATTCTATGGAGAATTCTGTTTTATTCTATAACTTCTTTTAAACAGTATTAACTGATTTTAAGAAACAATGGACCCCCATTAAAGTAATGAAAAATAAAAATATGACTTGATGTCAAGGTGAATACAAGTAAGTATTGGCATATAGTTCAAAAGCAGCCCAGCACAAAACTGGGATATAGAGGGCCCCACAATATTGATGAAGTACAAAACAATACAAACATTCTTATATGTTAGTATAAATCACAAGAAGGTTCCAATATAATCAAAAGTTAAGAGCAGCAACCCCCAACCATTTGGGCACCAGAGACCCGTTCCATGGAGAGAGGTTTTTCCATGTACTGGAGAGGGCATGGTTTCATGTGCTGCCTGCATCCCACGGATGGGGCTTCACTTGCTTGCATGGCCCATTTTCTGGCATGCTTCATTCCAGTGCCGGTCCACGGACTGGGAGTTGGGAAGCATCTCTTGCTTAGAGCATTACAAATAGTGTTAGAAGTTTATTTTTCTGAAATTATGTACCATTTAAAAAGCAAACATTGAACAGAACTAATTAGCTAATGATAAATTTTATTTGGGGGTTCTAAACCTATGCATATGCTTTGTAATTTGTTTTGTACACACAGAAATGTACAGAATCATAATAATGGCAACTATTAATATTGACAATTGGACCACTCTTTCCTATTATTGTTTGAGCAGTTACTAGTGGTAGAATGCTTGAGCATTTGATTATTTTGCCTTCTTTTTAATTATAGAAGAAATAAATTGAACCTTTAATATGCTTTTAGAAAAATAGAAAATTCCAGCTACTTCATTTGGTACACTAACAAAACAAAAGGGAGAAGTATATTAATGGGAAAAACATTCTCTAGATACTAATTGGACAAAAGAGAGGTACATAACATTTTAATATAACTTAAACCTTTAAGCTTTCAAATAAATTATTTAGGCAACTGTGGCAAAGTAAAAGTTGTACATGGTTATTTGTGTAGTACTAAATACATGACAATCTTAAAAATATCAGATTAAGCATATTAATGAAAACACTAGCCTTTCTAGTAAAAAATGCAGAGCTTTCCACAATATTGGAGTCTTAAACCTAGTACAGCTTATCAAAGTTTACTAAAGTTTATAGTCTTTCTCAAAATTCCATGTTGAATCTAATATAAGGAGCTTGAATTACAAGTAAACTAAACTCTTAAGACTTTGGTATAATTTTGAATTTTGCAATTTAGGTATAAAATTCAGTAAATCAGGCTTTATATACTAAGTATTAAAATGTTTTTTTCACATTAATCTTATGAATGAAATATGAAGGGCATCAGAATTAGTTTTAAATGAAATAAATGGTTATAACACTAACGTTTAACATCTCTACCTAAATACTGGTACTATGTCAGTGTAATTTACACTTTTATGCAGTGTAATTTTTCTACAAACATAGCCGCACATTACTGTGGTCAAAGGCTCAGGACCCCAAGCGTATACATACATCCTAAACAATTACAGGATTGGGCTATTAAACATATATTTTCTAAGCAAGCAACTGAATATATGGGGAATGAACCTAAAGTGTATAAAGCTACAGTATTTTCAGAGAGTCATTGTTGTGATTTAGCATTGTAATTTATATTCTTCCTACTGTATTACCTGCAAACAGACTTAAAATTTTAATTCACTGCATCAAATAGCTGCACTAGCTTTTTTTAAATGCTGCTATGTATTTCTATTTTATAAGAATAGCCTAGGTTATTGCACAAATGTATTTTCAATTATGTTAACACTTGTTTCCTTATTTAATGCTTGCATAGAAATATACTAAAATTACATTTAAAATGCTCTATAAAAAGAAATATTACTTTTAAAAGTAGTGTCCTGAGAATAGTACAAAATTAATTATACAAGCCCTTCACTTTTGTTTTATTTACAGCATCTATTCCCAGACAAAATCTGTTTTACATGAATTGTATTGACAGTTTTTCGACAAAAATATTTTAGCAAACTGTTTATAATTTGTATTTAAGTAATCTATCTCCAATCCAATTATTTTCCAAGGCTTTTACATGAGTAAAATAATAGTTCAAAATAATTACACTACATGGCCTATTTTAGCACATAGAAAATTTTGAAAGCTTTGTACATTTTTATATTTTGGTCAAAACAATTAAGTGTACACAGTTATTATATTTTAACAAACAAATTTCAAATCTTGATCTTTTAAAAAAATATAAATCTATACTAGTTATCATACATGAGAACAGTTCCTTTTGCAACCTTTTCTTATTTTGTTTACTTCAGAAATGAAAACTAAATGCTATGATTTAAGTGCCAGCGGAAGAATAAGCATGTTTGGATTAAATGAAAGCAAAATTTACTGAGAAAATAACATATGTCAATTTCCTGTGTTTTACCAATGATTTAAGCATAGATTATTTTACAACCCCCACCCAGATTATTCAGTTATCCTATGCAACATATACTTAAATTCAGTTGTATAGATTTTAAATGTTATGTATTATTTTAAAATATAATTCTTAAAACAATCTGTAAGCTAGATATTCATACTCTTATTTGCCTATTTTAAATAAAGACTTGATTATATTTATATTCTTTATATCTCTTGGTTCCAGGAAAAGACTGCCATCCTGATAGCAGTCATTCAAGCATGAAAAGTTCCAAAACAAACTTTTATCTTTTAATTCTTCACACCAAAGATCGAGTTCAAGTTGTAAAAGTGAACAAACTAGATCTCAGGAAAATATAACCAATGGTGGCTCATCTAGTAGCATTTCTTCCTATAGCAAATCTCAGTATAGCATGGGTATCTGCTTATGTCAAGTATGTTTATTTTACACAAGTACAACCCATTTACATTTAGAATAAAGAATTTGGCAACTGACTGTTCTGTCAAGCTAAATGAGATGATATTATAAGGCTTCTTTATGGAACTGTCTTAGAAATTAAGTGATAAAGACCATGCTCAACAACATGGAATGAGGCATTATTATCAATTAAGAACAAACAGTACTCAACAAAATACATAATAAATATTTACTGAATCATCAAAAAACTATTCTTACGCAGAATAAGAAGGAACTTGCTAACCTTTAAGGCATTAGTGCATTAATGACTATATCTCCATGAAATAAATATAAACACCAGGAAATATTACTATAGGCCTACCTGTACAATTATGCTTGATAATATTCTATAATATTTTACAAGTGCTAGCAGCACTTTAGAACACATATTTCACATCAGTTTTCAACACTTCACTAAATGAATTAAATTGATCAGGCAAAATCCTCATCTTCACTGTCCCATCAGCTCCACAGGAGAATATGTGATTTGCTGGTCCTGTCTCAATCTGCATGACACCTGTCCCAAGGTTTCTGAAAATAGATTGTCTAGAATGTTCATTGAGGAAAGTATGAAGAAGATTGCAGTTAGATAGACTCCATACCTAAAACAAACAGAAAGAGAAAAAATGGATTGTGATTTTGAGTTGATATCCCTAAATTTGATAAATATGCTTCAATTATGTAAACACTCAGATGCTTTAGTTATGGGTTCAGTTAAGAATGGAAATTAAAGATGAGTATTTAAATAAGTAACATTCTTTAAAAGTCAAGTTAAAAAATAAAACAGTTTAGAGCACATTTAAAATAGGACATATATCTGTCCTACCAGGCTGGATGGAGTGGGCATACTCCTAGTCCTTTCTCTTAAATATTGCCATCTTATGGGAGCAAGGAAGCATGCCACTTTTGTGGGAGGTCCTGTCCATTAACATCTTCCCTCTGAAGTTCAGCATACTCCCGCACCCCACCCCAAGTACTGGGATGAGGTGAGTGCATATTAGATGCTTGATTTGGAGCCAGATTGTTTTTAATGTATTTGTTTTTTATAGTTTTAATAAGGAGATCATGTTATTTTAACTTTTGATTGGAAGCTTCCCAAAGTTTGTTATAAAGTGGACAGTTATATAAATATTTAAATAAAACAAATAGTTCTCAGAAGTGTTATAATGAATACAGTATATAAGAAACTACTCATACAAATTAAAGAAGATTTAATTTTGTAATGTAATGACCTTGATATTTCCTTCTGCAGATCCTGTAACAAAATATTCTTCTGTAGGATCTACAGCAATTGCTTTAACTGGAGAATCATGACATTGAAAAAACTGTCTCTGTTGCTTTTGACGGAGATCTATTAAGCAGGCATAGCCTCTTCTTCCACCAGATATTAATAGCTGGTGTTTGGGGGCATATGCCAAAACAGTTGCACCAGTATCATGACAGGTAAATGCTGAAATATAAAATAATGTAAAATAAATTATAATGTAAATAATATTATTTTACTATTGAATATATTTATTATATGATACTGTTAAATAAAGCATCAGTACTGAATTATTTGATGAATCAACTTGATTTTGAATTAGATCAACAGAAAACTTTTGTTAGAAGTAGGCAAAACTCTCTTTTTGACCTTAACTATTTATGGATCTTTTGATACCTTCTCATTCCATACATATGTGCTAGAAGTTTGTGAATCCATTTGAATTTTAAATATGTCTGCATAATAATTATCTGAAATGTGATCTGGTCTCCATGCAAGTCTTAAAATTAAATCATAGGAACCCAATTAAACAAATGAGTTAAAAACATTGTATTATTCATTTACTGTATGAAAATGATCATAAAGCTGCTTGTCTGTAGCATAAGTAAGCAAAACCCCTCTGATCATCAGTTCAATTGAAGGGGAAATTAGAGCCAGGTGTTTCAGTAAATGGGATGATGCTCAAGGGTGATTGTGAGTAGAACAACTTGCCGCTGTCCAGCTACCAAAAAAGTCAATACAGTCCTGGGCTGCAATAACAGAGGGATAGAATCAAGATAATGTGAAGTGTTAGTACTACTTTATAATATTTTTATAAGACCAAACTTGGAATATTACATCCAGTATTGGTTGTCACAATGTAAATATGATGTTAAGAAGAGCAACAAAGATGATTAGGGACTGGAGACTAAAACATATAAAGAATGGTTGCTGGAATTGGGTATGCCTAGTTTAATGAAAAGAAACACTAGGGGTGACCTGATAGTAGTTCCAATATCTAAGGGGTTGCCATAAAGTAGAGAGTCAAGCTATTCTTCAAAGCATCTGAAGGCAAGACAAGAAGCAATGGATGGAAAATAACCAAGGAGAGAAGCAATCTAGAATTAAGGAGAAATTTCCTTACAGTTAGAACAATTAACCAGTGGAACAACTTGCTTTCAAAAGTTGGGAATGTTCTAACACTGGACTTTTTAAAGAAGACATTAGGCAGCCATTTGTCTGAAGTGGTATAGGGCTTCCTGCCTGAGCAGGGAGTTGAACTAGAAGACTTCCAAGGTCCCTTCCAACTCTGTTATTCTGTTACTTCCAGGAAAAGTCCCATAGCAAGATATTTATTTGTATAATCTCTAGCACATCTTTTCACAAAATGACTAGTATATTGTATATAGTATAACATTCAGTATATTGTTTAAACCAAAACACATCCAATGTCATAAAACATAAATTATAGCTGTAAATTAATCATCTAATTTTTATTTATTCAACCAATGTATATAGCTTATAAAGCTCATATAAGTTTATTCTTGAGTGAGATATATTGTTATGGCTTAACATGTTATCAAAACGTGGACTACTTTGAGAGAGCTGTTCCAAATTTAAAAACTTCTACAGTGACTGAAAAAGTATTTCACATGAGGTTGAGAAAACCTCAAATTGAATACTACTGTTTTGAGATTAGCATTATCGTATAAGTACAGAAAAATGGATAGATCTTTTATCAAATACATTTATCTTGACTGCATGTACAAGCACTTTATATTAGCAAAATGGCTAATTCTAACCAAAATCTTATTTCTCAATAGGAGCTGAAGTGCAATTTGAGATTTTAAATCTTAAATCTTATAGTTTTATGTTTGTATAAAGGCTAGTTAAGCTTACCATGAACCAAGCTACTAGAAGGGGCAACCAAAGTATCCCACAGACAAATATTTCTAAAAGGAAACAAGGAACACAGGAATAGTAATGTATCTAATTATATTATGATAAAGAATAAACTGAATTAGCAATTAGAATTTAAAAAGCATCAAATAAGAGCAACAATTCCTTTCAAATTATTTGAAACATTTTATTTTTATTTTATTGGAAAGAAGAAATAATATCTATCTGATTTTTAACTGTAAGTATAATCTAAACCTTTGGTGGGAAGGTAACAACGTTCCGTGCGACTTTGGCGTTTAGTCATGCCGGCCACATGACCACGGAGATGTCTTCGGACAGCACGCTGGCTCTTTGGCTTTGAAACGGAGATGAGCACCGCCCCCTAAAGTCGGAAATGACTAGCACATATGTGCGAGGGAAACCTTTACCTTTGTGGTGACCCGACCCAAAGTCATTAAACAGAAACAGAAAGCCCAAAGAATGAAGAGTATTTTTACTAATGGCAAAAACTAA
>JANHFP010001921.1:23905-34350 GCA_032468135.1 Calamaria suluensis | reverse complement strand
AATACCTTGGCATTTGGTTGACAAATAAATGTAGGTCGTTAAGACAGGATAATTATGATCCATTAATAAAACAAATTTAGGAAACCCTTGACAAAAAATAGACAAAATTAAAACTATCATTACTTGGAAGAATCGCCTCTATAAAAATGAATATTTTACAGCAAATGTTATACTTATTCCAAGTAGTCCCGATCAAACTGGGGAGACCCTTCTTTATTAAATGTTGCATGTTTTCATGTATGGAGGATCCAGTGTCGTCAGGATGTATTACCATGATCCTGTAAAAGACCGCAGATGTATGACAGACATCAAAAACTAACCACTGTATGTGGATGTTAACATATTGTTTAGAAGCCTTGTCTATTGTGAGCTACTGTGAGCCTCCAGTCTATAGTTAGCATCCAGCCCTGCTGACGGTTCTAAGAAATCTTCATCTTTGAGGAGTCAGCATTTGCTGAAGTAGTGCTGCTTGACTTCCAATTAGAAATCAAACTATATGTATCCAAAGACATATCATGTTCAAGAACTTCCACAGAGTCTTAACATCTATCCCAACCTGGAACCTAATTGCTTCAAAATATGTCTCTCTGTAAATTTTTTGTTTATTATTATTTTTTATTTGTTGATTACATATTAGGTAATATATATAAGTATAAGTATAAATCTCCTTGCTTCCTTTTAGATACTTGTAATATATCCATGGAGAACCTCAATGGAAACACACTCTCTTACTCAGTTTACAATTCCAGACTCAGATTTTTTTAATCTGACCATTTATCCTGGTTGTAGCTTTACCTCTTGTTCCTCAAGATTATTCTTACTACACAATACAACTATTTTGAAGGTGTGCTTTCCCATTATTTGTCGAAGAGAAACTTAAGAAACAAAAGAAACCATTTGCAGATTCCCTTCTATAACCAGAAGGAATAAGCAGTAGTTTAACAGCAAATTGGTAGTGGTTAGCTATGGATTGTTCAGTAGTAGGACTTTTTTTTAAAAGTAGAAACACAATTCCACTGTGAACCATGGCAAATGCTCTTCTCTTTCCACCAGAGTGCAAAAGTTTGCTCTGCATAATTAAACACAGCTTGGATGACTATTGCTTTCGACTAGGAAGCAAAAGTTCTCCATGTATGTCATTGTTGTTTAATTACAATGTAACTACCAATCTGTTGCTCTGCACCTCACCACTTAGTCCCACTGTAATTATAGACTCCTCACCATTCTCTGGGAACAAATGAGAGTCCACCGGCATTGCTTCCTGTAATTGGACACCACGATGCTGGAAAAGGAGCAAACACCATGCTGACTTCCTTATTGCTTTGCTAGTTACCCTGTCATTATCTCTAGGCCTCTCTAATGTGAGAGATTTGACATGTCATTATGGGAAGACCAGGGCTCCTGTCAAATATCTGTGTGTCTTATGTTTAATCTGCTAATACTATTTTTTAAAAGGCCATTAACTAGAAAAATATGGCAATAATTTTCACCCTCTTAAGAAGATGTGCAACACAGAGTCAACTTAGTTTTTAAATGATTTATTTTGCTTTGAGGGTAAAACAATACATTTTACTTAGCTACTCAAGATTGGCTACTGCTGTCAGCTCTGCCAAGCCTGTAAGAACAAGAATGCTGAGTCTGATGCTATGATTTCAGGACAATGTCAGAACCAATCTGCAGAAACAGACTGAGAACAGCCTGAATTCATAGATCCCAGGGCTGAGGCTGCAGGATATACGGTACGTGCTGAAGAGAAAAAAACCCTGAATATATGCAAATGTAACATGAAAATTAAGTCTGCAGAGTAAATGCAACTTGCTGAGATATCATCTTTTTCAGTTGTTTCTGTACTGTGGACAAAAATAAGGAATGATGAATGATACTTTGGAGAGATAAGCAGAGGGCTTCAGGCAAGACTTCCAAACTGTGGCAATAGAACATTTAACTGATCCTGTTGATATCAATTAAAGGCAGCATCTAGACAGGGCTGTGAAACTCCTGGCCCTTGTGCCAGATGTGTCACACATTGGTCATGGCCACTTCCAGTTTAGCAAAGGGGGGAAGTCCCAATATGACACGTGATGCCACCGTGACATGAGTTTGACACCCCTGACCTAGAATAAGTCAGCTCTCCATTCCATTATTGCAAGAGGTACATCTGGGACCCACATTCATGCAGAATAATGTTGTTGTGGCCCGGCAGAGCTGGCAGCAGAGCTGGACAATGAGGAGGTTGGGGAGGAACATGGGCCAGTCCTAGGGGCTGGGGAAAGTTTGGACAAGGGCTCTGCGTCAGAGACAGAGAGGGAGTTGGACAGCAGTGTGGCAGAGGAACAGCTGGAGCCTGTTCCCAGTGTGTGCATGTGCAGAGCTGCCAGAAAAAAGAACACCTCAGAAAACAGGGTCAACTTGGGAGTAAAGCCACACCTTGGAGGTGATTGACCACTCCCATAGGAAACAAAAAAGGAACAAATGTGGAGTGGGCTTTTGAAGGAAACCATTCATTTTAAGAATGGGAAGATCTGTCTTTGAATCCCAGAGACTCTGTGCCAAGTTTTGCCTTGCACTGCATTTGGAAACTATCGACATGGCAGCTTTCCAAGTGAGATAAAGTCTGTGTTAATAAATATTCCTCTGTCTGTGATGAAAGGAATTCACAGTAATGTAAATAAAAGGGATTTTGCTGGGACCTAGGCTCTGCTTTGTGCTTTTTAGGGAAGCCTAGGTCAGAACAAGTGCTATGGTGAACACATAGTGATGACCCATATAATTAAAAATGTCTATTGCTTTATGGGGATGAAGGTTTTTTTTAAATTTTTACATCCCTTGACATCAGCTAACAATAGCACTTAGGCTTATATACCACTTCACAATGGTTTACAGGCTCTCTAAGATGTTTACAGAGTCAGTATAATCTGAGACAAGAGTCAATTTAAAATGGGTCCTCATTTTACTGACCTCAGAAGGATGGAAGTCAACCTTGAGCCTCTAAGGATCAAAATTCTGACAGTGGTGCAGTTAGCCTGCTATACTGCATTCTAACCACTGTGCCACCACATATACCACAGAAAATTTTAAAAAATGTTATGATATTCTTGTGTTTCAAACCTTTGGTGCCAATCTCATGAATCCAGGGATGTTCATCAGAATACACATCTGAATCCAAAGTCTTCTTTCCATCTTTTCAGTGTCAGACAGGAACCCAATTTTTCCTTGCAGTGCCCTTCAGTTTGCAACAGTGTGCCCCAATCATAGATAAGCTTTAAACCTTCTAGCTTTTTGGAAAGTCATTCAGACCCTTAAAGAGGATGGCTTTTACTTCTCCTGGATATTTTTTGAATCTTGTATTTTGATCTGTCTTACCTGTTAATTTTACTTTGTATGAGCTTTGTAACCTGGGGACTGTTTATGTGGTGTAAACTGTTAATAGATAAAGGCAATTGTAGACTCATATATAAGACCAAGCAAACAAATAAATGAAATTTAAAGCCTATTTAATCTTCATTAAAACACAGTAATAACACAAGCAGCCTCCATTCATCTCATCAGCCATAGGAGATTATCTACCAAAGGTCAGCCTGAATAAAATATAAAATACCCAAGAACATCCAGATTCAGGACTGAAACAAATTTTATGCCCACATTTCCAACATGAACATTTGGGATGAATGTAACACTACTCAACATAGTTAGATTGACCATTTGCTGTTTTCCCTTTTTCTAAGCAGAACTATCTCCATGTTGTCTGGATTTCAAGTTATCTGCTTGAAATATCTAAATATCTATTCAATTATTTACAAATTTAGCTGCAGACACAAATACACTTTCCTACTGATATAGGGAATGTTGATATAACAATGAAGAACTATTATAGCTTGTGAAATACTTTCTATAAGTCTATAAGCTAAGTCCCTCGAACCAATTTGTGAACTATTTTTTAAAAAAAGCAAATTGGCTGGAATCAGATATTCACAACTGGTTGCAGTCAGAGGCCAAAGCTTTGAATATTTGAGATGAGCTGAAATCCAGCCTCCCCTCTGGAATCAAATTTCCATTTATATGTTCATTTTAGTTAGCCTATCATCTCCCAGTTGTAATGTATGGTTGTGAAAGTTGGACCATAAAGAAGGCTGAACACCAAAGAATTGAGGCCTTTGAACTATGGTGCTGGAGAAGACTTCTGTAGGTACCTTGAACTGCAAGGTGATCAAACTGGTCAGTCCTAGAGGAGGTCAACCCTGACTGCTCTTTAGAAGGTCAGATCCTGAAGATGAAACTCAAATAGTTTTGCCACTAATGAGAAAGAAGGACTCACTGGAGAAGAGCCTAATGCTAGGAAAGATTGAGGGCAAAAAAAGAAGGGGACCAGAGAGAAAGAGGTGGCTGGATGAAGTCACTGAAGCAGTTGGCATGAGCTTAAATGGTGTCAAAGGGACTTAAAAGGACTGGAGGAACATTATCCATGGAATCATGATGGGTCAAATGCCACTTCACAACTAACAACAAAATCATATCTTAGCTTCAGCCAACATTGCATCCCTGAGAGTTTATGGGAGCTTGGTGGTATGGATTCTCTTTCAGTTCTTCAAGAACCTTTGTACACTATTAAATGTTGTCAGAAATACATTTCTGTTCCAGCTACATCTACAGCTGACTCATGTAACTAATTACACTCAAATATAAGCTTTCCTTCCATGGACCTTCTTGTATAATATAAAAAGAAACTGCTACACAATAGTTGTGCTTGGGCTGGGCTGCAGCTTGCATCAGGGTTCTTTAATAGTAGTAATAAGGCAAAGTGTTTCAGAGTCTTAGCATTGAATTCATAGAAATAAGTCTTTTCTTTCACCAACAGATATAATGTATGCAAAGGACTGAAGTATATTTTTCTAGCCTGCCAGTTAATTAAGTGATAGCTATGCAAGACATTTTCCCTGAAGGAGTATAGTTAATTCGGGTTTTATAAGGTGTTCTTTTGGCCTTTTTTTCTTCGTTTCTATTTTTATTATTATTCAGAAAGAAAAATGCAAATGACCATGTAGAAATGAGAGAGAAAAGTGGCTCCTTGTATACAAAGGAAAAAGGGGGGAAACAAAAAATTAATAAAAAGGCTGCTAGGAGACTACAAATTATACTCTTCCCTCCCATTGTACCCTGACTTGAGGTTTTTAGTCAATATATTTGCAAGCACTAGAATGGTATAGAATTGTTACTACTGTGACAGTTTTATTTTTTTTTATTTTCTCTTAAATTATATTGGGTGAATTTTATTGATTTTCCACTGTTCCTGTGAGTGTTATACTATGTTTTCTTACATTTTTGGATTTATCATGCAATTTTTATTTCTATATAATATTTTAATAATAGTTCATATAGACATTCTAGTAGGTGGTCTTGATTCCATAAGTGTTTCAAATTCTGTCGTCCTTCTTAAAATTTCTCTCCCAAGATCACTTTTTATTCTTCTTACAAGAAATTTTTACAAAAACATAAAAAACGTACAAAATCAAACACAGATAAGCAAAAGAAGTTATATGGTATTTTAAATATTTTATGTTAGTTTTGTTTAATATATAACATATTTGGTTTTGTTGGAAGGTTGTTATTAAAGTCTGTCTTATTTTCATTTTTCTTCTCACAATTTTAAAATGCATTTTAAGGTTTGTGACTGAGATTATAAAATAAAAACTTCATTTTAAGTAGTGTGTTTATTCTGATAGTAGTAATTGTTCCTTATCATAAGAATTCCATATTTTCCACCTATCAAGATTTTTTATTATTATTATTTATTTTGTCAATTACATATTAGGTAATATGTATAAGTATAAATTGGATATAAAATTGAATACAAATAAAGAAAAACATTAAGACAGGAATGGTAGGTGCTCTTATGCACGCTAAAGTTTAACTCAGTTAAACGTGGATTTAAATATTCCAAAAGATAAGAGTTAATCTCTTTTGAATCACTACTAAGAAAATGGCATGAAATCCTAGGAGTTAAGCTCCAACTAAAATAACTAAAATTTTTGAGAGCAAAGCATGTGAACCATGTTAGGCAGAAGAATTCCTTATCCCACCATGTGTGTAATGTTCATGGTTTTTTTAATAAATGAAGCCTGCACTTCATTTAGCAAGGGTGATTAAAAATGATATCACAAGATCCCAATCAATTTCAAAAGTATATCTTTCTTTCATTAAATGCTTAATCAGTTATAGCAATAGCAATAACAGTTAGATTTATATACCTCCCGAGAATGCTTTACAGCTCTCTTTGGATGATTTACAATATCAGCATATTGCCCCCAACAATTTGGTTATCATTTTACTGACATCAGAAGGTTGGAAGGCTGAGTCAACATCAAGTCCTGTCAGGATTGACCTCCAGACTGTGGGCGGAGTTAGTCTGCCATGCTACATTCTAAAGCTGTCCCACCAGGACTATAGTTATGCCCTAATGAATAATCAGATTGTTCCTTAACAATGTCAAGGCCTACCTTTATAACATAGAGGTCAAAACTGAATTTGATTTATTCAAATTACTTTATTGTTTTAACTATAATGTGTCTCAGGGCCAATCATACAAGTAGTCTTTGACTTAAAATGACAGTTGGGACTGGAACTTCCATTGCTAAATGATTCAGTCATTAAGTGAGTCATCCAGTGATTGTGTCCAATTTTACAACTTTTTTATGCAATTGTTAAGTGAATCTCTGGATTCCCCATTGATTTTGTATTTTGGAAACCAGCTGGGAAGATCACAAATGGTGATCATGTGATCCTGGGACACTGCAGCCATTATAAATAAATAAATGCTGGATGCCAAGTGCTTGAACCACAATTATGTGACGGCGGAGATGTTGCACTGGTCTTAAGTTCAAGGACCAGTTGTAAGTCACTTTTTTCAGTCCCACTGTAACTTTAAATAGTTGCTATTCAACTATTGAATAGTACATGCAACTTGTAAATTGAGGACTACCTGTATTCAGGGCATATATTTCAGCTTTTCCCCCTTAATCCTAACCAAAATTCCAAAGTGGAAATTTGAATTTATATGTCTGTAAGAAACATTCTCTAGAATCGGATGCATGGCCATTACATGCTTACATGGGTATCTGTAATTTGCTTTCTATATTGTTGTTTGCTGCAGCAAATACTTATTACAGAATCAAATTCCCTTATCAAAATGTAAATTGGCCTTTAGGGTCAAAACAAACATCACAGGTGTTTCTATAATTG
This sequence comes from Calamaria suluensis, assembly GCA_032468135.1. NCBI lineage: Eukaryota > Metazoa > Chordata > Lepidosauria > Squamata > Calamariidae > Calamaria > Calamaria suluensis. The sequence goes on along the minus strand of JANHFP010001921.1, from coordinate 27,114 downwards.
CCTAAACTTACAATAATACCTGTTCCTTGGAGAAAAAGCTATTTTTAATTTAGATTAAAAGTAATCATCATAACTGTTCCATGCATGTTCTCATTTTCAAATTTTCTTCTGAATAATTAGTCTTTGTGTGGTGATACTTGGGCATGTAGATTAACATGGTGTAGCTTTTTCATTATTATTTATTATGCCATTAAAAGTTCTATTATGGATATATAAATATTATTTCTCTGTATGTTGGTATATACTAAATCGAAAAATTAAGTTAAATTGCCCTAAGATGTACAATTTAAAGTTGCTGGTGTTTTTCACTTTTCTAGCCTCTTCCTAGACAAAGAGTATTTTTCTCAGAAAATTTAATTTTCAAATATGTGAAACAAAATCACAAAAATATACCTACACAGGGATTAATTGGTGCAGGGTAGAAAAACACATTAAAGTTAATAAAAACAAGTATTTTTTCCCATACTTCTCAACAAGCTTAAGATACTGTAATAACCGTATGGAAATTCTGGCAGAACATGTAATCCACTTTCTTCATCAGATAAATCTTTTTCTTTCCCTGCATGAATCATCTGATTATTTATTTTAACTCCTGTCTTGCAGCAGAATTAAACTAGAATAAAGGATAGAATCTCAATCTTGGTTTTATAATTAAATGAGATACTGTTGAATATAGAGAGAAGCCTAAATAAAGCTAAAGAAATAAGAAAGCAGGTGAAATTAGACTCTGAGGCTACTCAGTGGACTGAAACTATATTTGCACTTACTTTTTTTAAAAAAACTTTAATAAGAGTCTTTTCAAGCTAAGGAGTTGTGAAATTGTCTGGCCTTGGAATCTCATCCCTTTCCATCTATGTGTGAATTTTTTTGTAACAGCAGTCTCCTACTGTATATGTAGCTGGTTTTTCTCACCTAAGGCAGAATATCACAGAACATATACCTGGAACAGTACATTTCAGTCAAGAGTATGTCCTCACCAAATCATAGAGACATGAGGCTAGCTTTCTTGTCTTTCAAGGCATAAATATCTGAGAAAAACTACTGGTTATGCCTGGTTTGTTCCCACTACTCCCAAGTCCCAGAATTTTAGTGGTGCCACTGTAGTCTTTACCAGTCATTCTATAACACAGAATATATATTTTCTAGCGTTTTATAACACAGAATATATATTTTCAATAGTGACCTTCTCTAAGCAATAAATCATACTTTAGCTTAACCTGTATGTTCTAGATTCATTGGTGGTAGTTTTCTGTGATGTCTAACAAGATAGATAACATAGAATTATGTGCTGTCCAATCATTCTAGCTGAAGATGCTAGGAATTGATCCAGGACCATAACAAACTTTCCATGCATGCATGAGAAATATATGAACAGGAAGAAACTGATATCTTAATTTTAAGAGATACCATTATGCTTCTTGATGTTAAGAAGTTAGAATTTGCTGTTAAAGGGAATAATGCACGATGCTAATCAGACCAATGTTTTTTACTCTGATAACTGTTTGAGGCTTCCAAATCTCAAAACCTATCTAATGCTTGTCACTTTTCCCCCAGCTATGATCCTGCCCTTTGTTGCTGAATTAAAAGACAGTAACTTTAGAATGTTACACAATAACAATAGCAACAACACTTACTGTAGACTTATATACTGCTTTACAGTGTTTTACAGCCTTCTCTAAGCAGTTTACAGAGTCAGCATATTGCCTCCAACAATTTGGGTCTTCATTTTACCCGCCTTGGAAGGCTGGAAGGCTGAGTCAACCTTGAGCCATGTGAGATTTGAACTGCCAAATTTCAGGCAGCCGACAGTGAGCAGAAGTAACCTGCAGTACTGCACTCTAACCAATGCACCACCATGGCAGTAAGCATCTGTATGCTGATTTCTTCTAATGTGCAAATGTTAACAGAAGAATACGGTACTTCTTTCCTGGAGAACTCCTGGAAGGAAGCTTTCTGTAGAACAACTATTTCAAATAGATTGTCCCTGCTCAAGGGCCAAATCACTGGATTGAATAAATTGTTCCCTCTGTCATTTAAAAAAGCTTGTTCTAAGCAGCTATATGTAGGATTAATATTTGAGAAGATTATAGATGAGAATATAAAGAGATTAAACTGTAAGTTTTTAAAAACAATTACCAGAAATCAATGTTGAATCACCAAGAGCCTTCCAGACTTACTTCAGTTAATTTTTCCCCCTCAAACAGCTTTTTTATATAGTGAACTATAGGGATGTTGTAGACATAATATACCTTGATCTCAGCAAACCAATTCACTTTATGATATTCTGATTAGCAAGCTAGTTAAGTATGACGTAGGCCATGACAATTAAATGGATAATTAATTGGTTTGACAGTCAAGCTTAATCAATACTCATGAAATAAGTACATAAGTGGTGTATCACAAGGTTCATTTTTAGTAGAGATGTAACATTTCTGGAGATGCTGAAGTAATTCCCCCCCATAAAATAGTATAATTTTATTAGACACTGATTATATTTACTTTGGATGTACTTATCATAGTTTTAACATTTTCTTGGGGCACTAATTATTTTGTTTTTTCCTAGTTAATTAATTAAGAGCTCTCAACTTAATTAAGAGCAAATCCATCAAATTTGGGATTAAGAAATTAGGAAATGATAAAAATATTGGTGTCCCTGAGTGAGAAGATTTGGGGAAAATAAGTCTAGCAATCTCACTTGTATCTCACAATTGTATGGATTAGTCTAGGGGTCAGCAAACTGCGGCTCTGGAGCTGCATGTGGCTCTTTGACCCCCCTGCTGCGGCTCCCTGTCAATCAAAATATGTGTCACAACCGCCAATGTGTGACACCCACCAGCACATGATTTATTGAGCTTTTGAACCCCCGGTAGGCCAGCTATGGATAAATCCAAGGAAAGGAAAGTTTCAGAAGAAAACGTAACATTTGATTCAACTATATACGGTATTTTTGTGGCCACTCAGGAAATAGCCTGGCATGGGAAGGTTTTTTGTGGCTCCCTGTGCTTTATTTTCTGTGGGAAACGGGTCCAAATGGCTCTTTGAGTGTTTAAGGTTGCTGACCCAGTAAATCAAGTAATCTTTCAAGTTAGAACAATGAATCAGTGGAACGACTTGCCTCCAGAAGCTGTGAATGCTCCAACACTGGAAGTTTTTAAGAAGAGGTTGGATAACCCTTTATCTAAAGAGGTGTAGGTTTTCCTGCCTGGGCA
>JANHFP010001920.1:302602-320769 GCA_032468135.1 Calamaria suluensis | reverse complement strand
ATGCCAAATTTCATGTTTCTAGCTGTAACGGTTTTCGAGCTCTGGTGATAATGAGTCAGTGAGTGAGTGGTATTTCGTTTATATATATATAGATTTGACAAATAAGATGAAGTTGTTAATAAAGTGGTAAATTATGGCTTAAACGACACAACTGTTATATGAATTTATAATTGGGTAATTGACCCTAGTCATAGTTCAACACTATTTTCAATTATCTCCATAAAGGGATAGATGATAGAAAGCTGTGAAGGGTGACTAACATTTTAGAAGATGCAAATATTCAAAAAATATAGAAACATATGAACAGTGGAATGAAATATTAATAGTCCTTGATTTAAAACCATTCAAAGTTATGACAGTGTTGAAAAAAGTGACTTAGAACCTTGCACTTATGGCTGTTGCAGCATATTATTCATGTAATCAAAATTTGGGCACTTGGCAACTGGCATTTATTTACAACAGTGACAGAATCCTAGGGGTCATGTGATCACCATTTGCAATAGGGAAGTCAGGTTCACTTAACAACCATGATTCATTTAACAACCATAGTGATTCACTTAACAACTGGGGAAAAGGTCATAAAATTGAGCATGAGTTATTTATCAACCACATCACTTAATAATGGAAGGTCAAGTCCCAACTGTGGTCATAAGTCGAGGACTTTTTGTAGGTTGAAATTTTGTCTGTGAAGCATAGAATGGCAGAAAGCATCTAGACATTCTATCACGATACAAACTGAGTATACCATGGTGTTGCTAAAGAGTCCAATACTATTTTTAATAGAAGCACGGAGTTCAGATCGTTGGAAGTAACTGTTCTACTGCATTCTGCCAGTACAGTTCTGAATTCCTTCCTCAGACCTTGAATCTATCACCAGTTTGTTTCTATTTGGATGCTCTGCACAAGCAGAAGACCCTTTCCACCAGATTAATAAAAGTAAGCTTCATGAAATCATTCTGCTTCAATACAGAATAGGCAATGTTTCCAAATTAGCTGTTTTTTACAAGCTAATGGCTGAATTATTTAGATAACACACAATTTTTTCTACCTAGTATGCGGGAAGCTAGCCATTTGTAATTTGATGTTTGTGATTTAAAATGCAATGTGTGAATGTAGTAAATTATGACATTTAATAAAATAAATAATGACTTAGCCTAATATGTGAGCCTACTTGTTTCATATGTGAAAACCTAGTCCATGGTTTGCTTGTTCTGAAAGGAATTTGTTTTACATTCAATAAATATAATGTAAAGCAATAAATAATATGCTTTCCAAAGTACAGTCTTTATAGATTTTTGAAGAAAGCTCCTACAAATCTGGTTTTTAGTGAAAGAAGAAACAACATAATTCTTCTCTATAAAACACCAACATAAGGGGAAAAAGTACATGAATAAGACTGAATAAGATTGATACAATAGTGAACAATTAGGCAATTATTTCCGGTTATGTTTTAACTGCTAACTGTACTCATTTCTCTGAACTCATTGCTTAACTACTGAGAACAAAAACAGAAAGATCAAGGAAATCTTGTTTGGCTAGCTAATATCAACAGTGTTGATGTTAAGGATTGAACCTAGTAATTCAAATTTAATGAAGATGAAAAGCATCCAACAAGTATGAGAATTTAGTCTGCAAATTATTCTCAAAAATCTGGACTATTTTACTCCTGAGTATAAAAACAATATATTTAAAGATGAGTTAACCTTCTGACTAGACAGTGTAAAAGGGGAACTACATACAAAAAGCAAGAGACATAGCATCCTTTCTTTTTTTTTTGGTCTTCTTGCTTTTATTACTTCACAAAATTTAAATTGATAGTTAGTGTTAGTCTTATAATTTCCTAAATGTACTTAATGACCATATTTCACTCTTGGGCATGTTTAAACTACCTGTTCAAAGAGTGACTAAAAATCATATTTACCGTATTTTTCGGACTATAAGATGCACCAGAGTATAAGACGCATCTTAGTTTTTTGGGAGGAAAATAAGAAAAAAGATTATTGGTGGGTAGATTGGTGGAATAACCCCCAATCTGCTGTTTCCAGAGGTGAACTTTAGCAACAGGTTCATTGGTTGTGACCTCTGCACCTTACCTTTTTTCAGCCTCTGAAACCTCCCTTTGAGAGACTGGGTGGGGCTACATTCGGTGTATAAAACGCACCCAAATTTTCAACCTCTTTTGGGGAGGGGAAGGTACATCTTTTACTCTGAAAAATACTGTATCTATTCAGAAGCAAGATCCACTAATTTCAGTTGGACTTTCAAGTTAATCAAGTATACTATAAAATAGCACTGTGTAGCAGAATATGATAAATACATATTTCTACTAAGACCTTATGGATCAAGCTAAAATATTCTCATCTTCTCTTCTAACAACTTTTCCCAGTCTGATACCTTCCATGTTTGCTGTGAATTCCAAGAACTGCAATTCAACAAAATCTGAAGAATGGCAAACTAGAATTACTGTGTACTCAATCTTCTTTTACAGGTTGAACTTGTAATTTGGGTGAATTTTATTCTCACTGTTTCACATTGTATGCATTCTAATATTGTTCCCCCCAAATTTAAATTTCATATATACCTAATGGAATCTGAGTAACCAATTGTAAAAAGGGGGGTTGGAGCCATAATGGGACTATCTGATGAAAAAGTGCAGCTGCTGTATAAAAGGCAGATTCCATGCTTGGAATAATTAAGAATGGAATTAAAAATAGAACTGCTGATATAATAATGCTCTTGCATAAATCTATTGTCATATTATAATTGGGGTACTTCATATAGTTCACCCATCTTAAAGTTATTACAGAGCTGATTAAAGTAGCAAATATCAAGCTAAATTATTTGGTTTCTTGAAAGATTAGAGAAACTGAGGTTTTAGCTTGAAATGAAGAAGGATAATGGGGAGACATAATAGGATTTTATAAAAGCATGCATGATAGATAACATAGATAACTTGAAATGAAAAAAAGGTTTTTCTCCCATTCCCATAACAATAGATTTGAGGTCATTCATTGAAACATAAAACAGAGAGATTAAGAACTCAAAAGGAAAAAAAATATATAGCACATACTTAAATCATGGGATTCAGTACTAATACTTGTAGCAATGACATCCAGTTTAAAAGGAATGGAACAAATTCATGCAGGCTAAGACCAACAATAAATGCTAATAATGATGGTTGCTTAGTATCTCCCAAATCAAAAGCAGTAAGTTTTAAAAGCTGGCTGCTGGGAAGAAGGTTACTGACAGCAGGAGGTTACTGCCCTCCTGTGCAAGTTTATGAATTTCCCAGCAATTACATATACAGAACTCTGGTTCAAGTTGAACTAGACTGGCCTGATGCATGAGCTCTTTTTATATTCTTATGAATGTGTTTGAAAATATGAGTCTACAGCAGATGAACAATAATATTATTTTCATTCTGTGGCTTATTGTTCTTTAGGGGAAAGCCTTATGAAAGCATAAAAATTTTGAAATGTAAACATATTTATCAACATTTTACCAATGTATTTTTTTACCAATATATGATCTGTATTAGAAAGCTCTGAATTTGGTGTTCTACTATCCAAAACAATTTTACTTCTTGCAGCTGAAAAAATAATTACAAGAGTGTAATCATAACCACTTAAACATTAATACAAGCAACATCATCTGCTTGGTCAAGTAGTTACAATGAATTGAAACTTTACTATACCCAAGGCAATTTTATAGTTTTTATTTGTCCAGAAACCATTTGGCTCTCTGCTACTTTGGCTATAATTGTGGATGGGAAGAATTGCTCTTCAAGTTTTAAGTATTTGACCTGGACATCTTTTTGGACTAGATTCTAGCCTACTGCAAGATTCACAGACAGATGTTATAGCCATGGGTTCCTTTGTTTCATTTTGGTTGAAATGCCAACTTTTGCCTATCTGGGTGGAAGGTCTAGTAACCTTAATTCTATCCCTTATTTACATGAGGCCCTTAACTATATCATGCAAAATACAGCAACCCATCTGCTGGTAAATAAAAGCTGCAACAGATATATTACCGATATACTGCAGGTATTGCATTGGCTTCCAGACACAAAGGCCAATATGGTTTGGCTTTCAGATATCATTACTGCCTCCTCGTAGTGAAACTGGACATGGGTGGTCACTGTTTGCTACATATATGAGAACCTAATGGAGACAGGGTACATGGTTGCCTTCTGTGGACATTGGGTTTGTTGGCATTGGGTTTAGTTGTATTGTACATGGCAGTGAATTTGTTTGATGTGATCGTATATACATATAATCAATCAATCAATATTTACTCATAGCAGTTTTTTTAGTTTAGGCCACAACTGCAGATGTATTTTTCTAGGACAAAGCCTCAACAAATGCAAATAGAACTTACCGCTGGCACATAGAAGAATCATTAGATTCCAGAACTACAGTGTTATAGAGTGCAATCTCCAATACAGTGAAAATTTTCATTAATGCATTTTTATGGAATCTGGTGGTATAATACGTTTGTGAAAGAAGGGGAATAAAAGGCTAACTGATTTTTTTCATAATCTTATACACAGGATCTCCAAATGGAGTTTTCAGAACATAAGAAACTACATTTGTTCATGATGCTCAGAATTACATTACTTTCTTGCTATTCAAGGATAATACTTGGCCACAAATACAAACGAGACATATTTCCTTATTGTTCTAACAATATACTCACATGCTACTAAAGATGGTGACAGCTGAGGAAAACCTCTATTCTATGCCAGAGTTTCCACTGACTGTCATTTCAGGAATGTATCTAGCAATACATGACAACTTGGAATGTCTCCGCCTACCAGATAACATCAGAACATGCACTGCTTACTACAAGTCCTACTGCTTTCTAACTCTTAGAGTTGCCTTTTTATGGTTAATAAAATCAGCAAAGCAGTTGTGGTAATAAAGATTTTGAATATTTAAATGCAATAATGTGGCATATATGAAAAGATTGCAAAGAAAGTTGTGAACCTTTAAATTAGCAGCGTTACATTTAGAGTTTATATTTCTTGAAATAATTTGGAAGATTCATTTACACCAAACTAGTAAACTACACTGCTTCCTAAGTTAGCATTAATGAACACAACGAAACTGTTAACACTATACTGATTATTACTAATGATGACATGTGTTCTCTTTTGAATTTTCTCTTTCTACATAGTTTTTCATCTACATGTTCACATATATTCTATATATAAGATTTGGTATATAATAATAGTATTGTGTTTCTCAGAAAATAAGACTCTGACTTATATTTTTTTGAACCCTGAAATAAGTGCTTGGCCTTATTGCCATGCGCTCAAAAGCCCGGTTGGGCTTATTATCAGGGAATGTCTTATTTTTGGGAAAACAGGATATATGAAAATAATTTAATTTTATCTCCAAACAAAAAAGGATATATCATCTGTTCTACCAAGAAACAATTTGTCTGAAACAAAACATGACATTTGTATAGAAGAAAAATGTACATATACTTGTTTGTCCATCATGATTATACAGTATATACTCTCAAGAAAACTTTATAGTGTGTCTCTTTTTATATAAGAATCAAGATACACATTTGTGCTAACTTTATGTATCAGCCTACAGTTATCACTATTATTATAGGCCTGTATGAGTATTATATGCAAACTGTGGGGACTTTAATAACTGATTCAATTTGTTTGCTAAACTACTACTTTTCTCAGTCATACTATGAGCTTATTATACTTCAATGTTCATTGTATATATTCCCTGAAATAGGCATCTTAAAATCTTCCATTATGAATATGAAATCAAATTACTTGCTTTTCTTGAGCAGCTATTCAATTTTCAATATGAAATAATTTTGGAGTCAATGTAAACGTTGAAGTGATTGTTTGAAGTTATCTGTGTGGAATTAGGGACACTTCCACAGGGTCATGATGGGTCAGACACAACTTTGCAACTAACGATAACTTGCAGTTGCAGCCATTTCAGTGTCTCTCCAGTCACATGACCGTGATTCATGTACCTGACAACTAGTTCACAATTACAATATCACAGCATCCCATGGCCACAAAGTTGCGATTTCAAACCTTTTTGGTGGCTTCTGACAAGCAAAGTCAATGGGAACCCAGAAAGGGGTTATGAATGACAATCATGTGACCATAGGATGCTATGCCTATGCAGGATTTGTCTAATGACAGCAACTGGAACTGCTGCAACTGCAGATCTAATGATCCCAATTACCACCATTAAGCAAGGACTATCATTATTCTAGCAGATCAGCTAGTCCTACTATGTACATACTGAGATGCAGGCTTATAGTCAGTTGGCCCACCCCAAATACGCATAGTCACAAATAATTATTTTTATTTTAATTTACTATTGTCTATAGCCATATTATATTTTTTATTGGTTTTAGCTTAGTATAACATATGAATACAGCCACTGCACATAGTAAAGCATAGGTTACAATATAGTCCTTTAAAAGCATCCAATTCTGGCTACTTTCTTCAATGAATGATTAGTTAGGTTAACGTGGGTTTCCAGTTATTCTGTGATTGTAGAAGCCACAACATTAATCTATTTTCCCTTTAAATTGTTCAACAGAAAGACCTTTCTCGTATCACAATCCTATAAAAGGCTGATATTTTTCTCTCAAAGAACCTGCTTTTTTACTTTACAACTTTAGTATACTTAAGAGTCCTTGGAACTACCTTGTCTTCTCCATTCCAAATCATGAAAAAGCAGCCCCAAGTTGCTTGATGAGAGATGAGCACATACAAATTTAATCAATCAATAAAATATAAAAAACAAAAGGTACATAATTTGTGACTCCTTAAGTCTTAGTTGTGGCACAATAAACATTCCAAAATATGTTTCTGAATTATTTCCATCTGACAGAAGAAAACCAATCTTATTTAATACAGAAATAAGTTTCCATTCTAAAAATTACAACCTCATTTTGCTGAAAAGTATAATTTTTAGAGCCTAAAATTTAAACATAATTTCTAAAATGGAATGTTTTTTCCAGCTTTAAAACCAAGATCTTCATCCAACCCATACTTAAAAATAGTAAACAAAATTGCTAAAATCCTGAGATAAATGAAAAATAATTCAGTTTCCAATTTCCAATAAAGATTTTGATCGTGCACATTAAAGCAAAGCAGAGAATTGTTCTTTGAGGAGATGGACACTTTCCAAATTGGATACGTATATAAGATAAAATAAACAGGGCACTTTTGAAGTTAATTCAAAAGGCTTTATCTACCTCCAGCCTCTTCTGCTTCTACTAGTACTATTAGATTAAAAATGAAAAATAACAAAAATAGTAGCAAATAGTAAAAATCTAAACCTGACTTTATATTTCTACTGCTCTATTTATACATGCTTAAGCCATAAGAATAAAGTTACTCTGAGAATAAACTGCACCATAACAGTCAAAACTAGATTATTCCTCCATTTACAGTAATAAAATTTTAAAATTTTGTTTACAAATATAAAGTCTGTATGATAAAAACAAAATGTTTCGAATATACTTTTTCACCTTTGTGGAAAAATCTATTATGAGAAAGGTGGCTAATATTTAAAATAATAGCACAGTTACATGTATGATTTTATGGATACATACAGAAAGAACACTTCCAACAAGAACACCATTCCTTTTCTTCCCTGAACTGCAGTTATTCCTATCCTTTATTATATAAAACAGACATTATTGCAATAAAAGAACTAAGTAATTAATAGGAACACTGTATATGATTCTTGATATAGCTAACAGCACTTAGATTTATATACTCTTTTATTGTGCTTTACAGCCCTCTCTAAGCAGTCCTCTTTAAGGTTTACAGTGTCATCATATTGCCCCCAATAAGCTGGCTCCTCATTTTATGGATCTTAGAAGGATGGAAGGCTGAGTCAACCTTGAGATATAATGCTATAGTTATCAGACTCATCTGAACTACATATAAATTCATATTTAACAGAATTTGATTTGAAGGCTATTAATTAGTGATAAGTTTTATTGAGTCTTTGAAACAGATATTTTGTATTAGATATCCTTAGAGTTATCTAGTACAAAATGAAAAAACTGCATGGTTGATTTATAATCAGTGGATTCTGTGATCTCTTATCACAACATACAAAATCTAAATTTCATTTGAGATGGACAGCTATATAAATTTAGTAAATAAAAACAGAGGTTGATCTGTTAAGTATAAACTAAGTTATACAAACTATCAATTGTTATTTTACTGTTTCATGTCCAAATGTTTCAAAGTATGACTCTAATTTGTTCCATTTCTACTAACTCAGCATTACTATCTGTATAGTGTAAGTCCCAATTGGAATGAATATAAATAAAATTATCTATCTTGCCATTGAAATGGGTTCCTAAATAATGTTCAAGCTCCAATATGGTTTATTTGATTTTGGCTTAGTAGGTGTGCAAACCTAGTTGAAACAGATAACCTGGATAAGCAGAGTTACTTAGCAATGTATGTGAACAAAGTCTTATGTGGCCTTCTGCATATGGGGCACGGAGAAGCTGAAAAAGGAAATATTTAATATAATATTGATTATATATGAATATACAATTCATTTTACATTTTCTAAGAATCTAACCTATTGGATAGTCATGTTCATGTCTAATCAGAACCTCAGCTGTATTTCCAAACACAGAATACTTTTTTCAAGAAATAGGTTACAATCATTGCACAATAAATTTGCAAAACATGCTTTACTTCTGTAGCTTCCAACCTATTGACTAGTATAACACAATGCTCTTAAAGAGAACTTCAGTTGGGACAAATGTAATAGCTGTTTTCTAAGCAAGCATTATAATACATGCCATTAACACTTTGCTTCAAGGCACAATTCACATTTTTTACCACTGATTGTGTTAAATAGTTTGAACACATATGCATAAATGGCTATCTCCCCGAATCTATATATATATGTATGTATATATGTGTGTGTGTGTGTGCGTGCGTGTGTGTATACATACATACATACATACATATATTTCAATTGTTTATTTTGCTGATATTTTCAATAAAGGGAATCTGGGATAGCTATTTTGAACTTATTAGTTCTCATCAGCCAGATATACCCCCTATCGGATTTGAAGCTGATATATATATCAATTGCAGTCAGGTATCATTTTCTTAATCATTATGTCTTTTATATGCCAGCTTATAATTGAGCTTGAAAATAGTAAATCACTTATACTTGAATCCCTTACATTCTGAAATCCTTTGTCTGAGAAAGTACAGCTTAACTAAGTTCATGTGATTTAAAAAAATAATTAAACAAGGCTACATCAAGTTAATATTTGGATGGAAGATTGCAGGCTATTCTTGGGAGTCAAAAAACAACCCAGAAGGAAAGAGCAAACCAGTTCTATACTGTTGTAAAAACAAACAAACACAAATGTACACATGTGTTTAGTTATGTAGCCAATTTGACTTGAATGGCTCTGCCTTTTGAATGAGGTCTTCTTTATTCCTCTTTTGCAAGATAGCAGAAATTCTCTCAGTTATGCTAGGCCAATTTCTATAATTATGTCACCATTTCTTTAATTTAGTAATGAACATCATTCATGAAATTCCAAATGTACTGAACTGTGCTACCAAAGGATAGGATATAATGCAAAGAAAGAAAAAAGTCTGCCAAGTTCATGCCACCAGGTCACAAAGAGATTTTTTCCACATTTTTTTCCTCTTATGGTTTTTCACACAACACAATTTATGTTCTCAGCCTTAAGGTTTGCATACATTTGCCTAATTTCTGGAGAATGCTTGAGGAATAAGAATGATATGGGTCCTAAGGATTGTAAGGGGAGGGGGTGTTCTTCATATTCACAAAACTTGTTTTCCTATATCACATGAGAGAATATTTGTAAAACTGTACTACGTTTCCCCCACAAACCCTATGAGTTCTTGTCTTTGGAGGAACTCAAGGAGCTTTTAGAAGAAGCCAATGAGTGTTTTGGAGGGGGGATACCTGTAACATGTGAAATACCATTCCAGGGATCACAGGATTTAACATATCTAGTATCTCAAAAAGATATGTGCTAACACTATTTTAGACCTTATTCAACCCTAAAGTTCTCAGAGTTTGAAGTGTGAAACATAATTTTCTCAATAAAATCCTAACTAGATCCAAATATGAAATTCTATTACATGTATACTCTACAGTGGGCTTTCTCTCAGTACTGTGTAAGCTAATAAAGTCAAACATTACTATATAGACAATGAGAACATAATTATTTAGCTTTAAAATAAAAGTGGCAATCTATAATACTGTTCAATTCATTCTGAAAATAAGACATGTATATATATTTAAGCTAATTAAATTATATTGGAAGAATAGTAGATTTAGTTCTAAAGACAAATTCCATTATAGATCTTGCATAATACTAAGGGCACAACACATCTGTGTTCAGCTACCTTGAATCAACTTATTCATGAAAGCTTTCTTCCTCCCGGTGTCATCATCATGAATGTTAAGTATAGACTAAATTGAAATCTGTTTCATAGCTTAATAAAGCATTACTTATTAGTATACTGCAAAAAACAATTCTTCTAGACGTAATAATTACTACATCTTTGAGGAACTCCAAGACTACCACCATGCAAAATAAAAATCAAGCTGTCCAAGAAATTACACTTGTTTTTTAAAGTATAAATACATATTTACACAAAGTGAGTTTATAATGTTGTTATTGCTCCTGGTCTGTTAATAAAGTCTACATCAACTCAAGTATCCAACATTATCTAGGCTTGCCAGTCTTTCCTTATTTGGCTAACATTTGAGATTCCAATCAGAGTCCTATAAAACTTAAAACGTCCACAAAGCATCCATTTTGAGAACATTTCAGAATCAGTTGATTTTTCTCATCCTTCCTCAACTGTCATTTTTGGAACTCTTGCAAGCAAAAACAATTTTAATTTGTACCAATGATTTTATAACTTTCCATAAATGGTAGAAAGGACTGCAGTAAGAGGACCCGACTTCATATTCCATAATGTAGATTCTAGCCACCAACCAGGAAAAAAACCAAAAACAAAACCAAGCAGCAACTTTTAACAAATTAAGAACAGCATTTATTTAGTACGGATGTGTTTCGGCGTCCAACTAATCAGCAAAACAGTCAGCCAACCAGCCATTAAGGACAACCCCTAAATTTTCCCATTCTGGCAATGATAATCACCCCATCACTTCACTTCAAGTTACCTCCTTCGTGAAAGGGCTCGCCTAGTCCTCCTTGCCCTATTTAAGAAAAAAAAGGGGGGAAAGCCCGAGGCAGTTCTCCATTCTTCATATGTCCCCCTCCCCAGAAGAACGAAGTCTCTCTGAAGCCTCAGGGCAGGCGAAGGAAAGAAAAGGCGACCACCAAATGCTCCTGTCTGGGGGGGGAGGCAAGGCCCGGCCTTATCAGCAGGTACAGCTTAGCCAGCAGAACCCAACATTCCTGGGACCCAAACAAGGATGTTCACAGCCAGCCTAGCTCCCCACTAAAAGTCGGAAGAAGGGGGGGGGAGGAAGGAAGGCTCCGACGCCGAAGGGCCACAGCCCTCCTCAAGGTGCCCAAAGGGAAGAAGTTCCGGAAGCACCCTAGCCAGACTATCTGTCCTAGGTGGAAGAAAGGAGCAGGCCTCAATCTCATCCCAGGCGGCAGAGCCGCCTCCTCCTTCCCAGCAGAAGCTCCTGAAGCCCTCCCTGGCCGGAGAAGAGGGGACGAGGAGAGACAGACAGACCTGGTGCAGTGCCGCGAAGCCGTCCACATTCGCGTAGTTGATGTCGGCGCCGCGCTCCAGCAGGCGCAGCACTTCATCGGTGTCGCCGCTCGAGCAGGCAGCCAGGAAGACGGCGCTGTCGTCGAACTTCACCTTGGTCTTCTTGCGCTTGACCACGGGCGGCTCCTGGTCCGTCTCGGAGCCGATCCAGCGCTTCAGCTGCTCATTCCGTTTCTGCTTGGCGTCCGCCATCTTCATGCCCTAGTCTGGTTCTCGTCCCTTTTCTCCCTGCCTTTCGCTCGCTCGTTTGCTTCAGCGGAGCCGCTCCGCACCCAGCAGGAGGCGGAGAAGCAGAGCACCGCCTGTATCCCACAGAACCTCGCGCGGCCGAATGCTCGCTCCTTCGCTCCCCCGCCCCACTCCCAGCGCCACCAAAAACGCCGCCCTGCGCTACCCGCGCGCCTATCTCGTACTCGGCCGGCTAGCGGAGCTAAGAGGAAAGAGAGGGAAAAGCGAAGCGCCCGGCTTCCTTAACGTAATATCGCGATATTTTGGAAGAGACGCGGCGGCCGCGGGTGAAGTTTACTTTTAACGGACCGTTGGCGACGAGGTCTCGAGGGGGCCGCTGTTGAGTGGGTGGCGAGCAGAGCCTCGCAGAACCTTTTTACCGAGGGGAAAATCCCGGATAGCAAAGCGGTGGATAGTCGCGAGGTATCTTAAAGGTCACCACAAGGCAGACACTTTCGGCTCACTGAACTATGCGACGGTGTCTGAGGAAAAAGCTTAGGAACCTTAACCCCGCAAGCCGATCGTTGAATATAAAGGCTCAACGATCCGTGTTAAATTCGTGTATAAGGATGTGCTGTAAATTTAATCATCCGCGTTGTATTTTCTGTTTTTCGGCAGAGTTATGTAAAAAGACGCAAAGCAGGAAGTTTCCTCTAGAAAGCTGATGGGACCTTTTTATTTCGTGGGTTTCCTTTTATAGCAATGTTTCATTGTGCCTTTTCTCTGACAGCCTGGAGTAGAATGAAGCTTCCCCCACCCACCCCAATATAGTTGCCACAATAAATTACCTTCTGTATCCCTGTGTTTTATTTTAAAAGAAAGTGGCACTCATCACTCCAAAATAAAGTTGGCAATGGATGGACAAATTAACATATCCCATTTGGAAACAACATATAACCCTGCAGACGATGGAGGTGCAATTCTGTTTACTACAGGAGGAAATACCATGTGATTGGTGCTCACAATTATCATTTACTGTAGTGTTCAAAGTTTGCTGTTTGAAACTGCATATTTTTCAAAAGTCGTGTAAGATTAGGTTTTCTTTCTTGTTGGTGTATAAGTCCTTGTTGCTTTAGAAATTGTTCTCTAAGATGTATTATTTCTTCAAAACATTTGACAGTTACATTTGTTTGGAGAAGATATTTCATTGTATTTGGGTTGTAGAAAATGGGTAAGAAAACTTTAAAACTATGACTATTGACACCTCAGCTGATTCAGGCAATTGCAAAACCCAAAATAAGTTTCTTGGTAGGTGCTGTGTAAATGTAGATTAGTGGTCTAGTGCTTCCTGGCAGTTTTCCTGAACTCTTACATAGGTTTCTGGATTTTGCAGCTTCTGGGAGAGACTTAAGGCCTATTAAGCTGGTAATTTAAAAAACCAAAAGCCCAGTTTACCATCATTCTTTATCTGGACACTGTAATGTGGAAAAAATGAAGCTGCTACTTAAGAGACTAGAATAAAACAGTTTCTCACCCCCATAAAGCAGCACAGCTTTGCTATTTTCTTATTTCATTTGTTGAAAATGAGGGAAGTTGGCATCACAACAAGGAGACCTGAAAAGAACTGAGGAAGGCAAAGTGCTAATCGTGAGGGAAAATGGCTGCATGACAGATCACTAATAACTAGAAGGGGATATCCCGGCATCTGTCTAAAACATACTATATTTAGGCACAATTTTAACAGTCATAGAATTTCACCCCCAAGATAAAGGATGATAAAGCAATTTTGTGCAACTTGAGGCTGTGGACAGAAAAAGATACTTCATATTGGTATAATGCTTACTCATGGGCAGGGGACAAGGGTAATTTCATGCCATGAACAATTGATGAAAATGTTGGGATCTCTAGTTCTATATGATAGTATTATATAAATTTGGAGCATCTTAAGAGGAAGCTGCACGACACAAAATGCCTCATAGAGAAATCATTTCTTTGTTGTTAAATAAATTGAGATCTACATGGTATAAAGCAAATCAAATGTTGATTTTTCAGGTCTAATACTGCATAAATATACCAGTTAAATTGTCTGAATCTAACTTGCATATCTACTAAGTATACAATTAAGCAAAATTATGTTTAGGCACTTTGCTATTTTGAACTACACATGTACAATTTGAAGTCTCAGGGCTGTATAGATTTATCCCAGTATACTTGTGTGAATTGAGTCCTTCCAAATTATCACTAAATATGACAGAAACAGGAATTATTAACTAGATTAGCAAACATATGGTTAATCATTATTTAATTTTATAATGAAATGTATTTATCCAAATTATACAGCTACCCATTTTTCCCAAAGGGGACTGGCCAGTCAACAGCAATAAATGAAACAGCCATACTAAAACAAAAATCTAAAAGCCACAGTAATAAATAACATTTTTTTAAAAAAAACAACTCTGTGAGAGGAGGGTAAAAATGGCCTACTCAGCAATGGAGCCAATGGAACAAATCATTTATTCTTGTACAAGGCAATCTTCAATTTTTCACTTTAGCAGGCATACAAAACTGTCACAGGGCACTTCATGTTCCACATGAACATTTGCTTTTTGAACTTCGCTAGACTTCTATCAAGCAGATGGTTTTACTAATGTCTGAATTATTCTTATTTAGTATTATAGATAATAATTTGATAACTAGCCAAACTATTTATATTTATATATTTGTACTTCTAAACTGCCTATCTCCATCAAATTAATGGATTTAAAACTGGCTGACCAACTGCACTCAATGTGCAGTCCTCAATGGAACTGCTTCTATATGAAGGGAAGTATGCAGTGGGATACCCCAGGTTTTGTCAGGCCCAATAATCTTCAATATCTTTATCAATTATGTAGATGATAGATGGGGAACTCATAAAATCTGCAGATGACACCAACCATAGGAATAGCCAAAACTCCAGAAGATACGCTTAAGATACAGAAGGATCTTGATAGAGTTCAACATTATGCCTACCTAACAAAATGAAATTCAATGGTAAGAAAAATAAAGTTCTAGAAAAAGTAAATGCATAGGTATGGTACACTATATGTGGTACCTGGCTTGATACCAGTAATTGTGAGAGGGATCTTTGAGTCCTAGTGAGCAATCACTGGAAATACAGTATGAGCCAGCAGTATGCTGCAACTGCCAAGAAAGCCAACAGTCTTAGGCTGCATTAAAAGCAGGATAGAATCAAGTTGACATGAAGTGTTAATACCACTTTATAATGACTTGGTAAAACCACACTTGGACTTGGAATTCTGCATCCAGTTTTGATCACCACATTGTAAAAAAGATTTTGAGACTAGAAAGAGAAGAGCAACAAAGATGATTAGGGGACTAGAGGCTAAAATAAAGAATGGTTGCTGGAATTAAGTATGTAGTTTAATGAAAATTTTCATTAAACTAGATAACATTTAGTGACATGACAGCAGTGTTGCAATATCTAGGGGGTTGCCACAAAGAAGAGGGAGTCAACCCATTCTCCAAAGCACCTGAGGGCAGGACAAGAAGCAATGAATGGATGGACACTAAGCAATCAGAACTAAGGATAAATTTCCTGACAGAACAATAAATCAGTGGAACAACTGTCTCCAGAGGTTGCGAATGCTCCAACATGAAGTTTTTAAGAAGAAATTGGACAATCGTCCAAATAGGTATAGGGCTTCCAGCCTGAGCAGGGTGCTGGACTAGAAGACCTTCCAACTCTCTGATTCTGTTATAAAATATTTAAGAGAGTTCCATGTACATCAGTAATACCATAGTTAAATAGTTTGTGGGTTTCAGCAGTCCTATGTTAACATTTTTTCTGGTTTCAAACATTTTGTGACAAAAATATAACATTCAGTACATATGTTCAGTACATAGCTGGTCTGGGGTAATAAGTATAGGGTTGGGAATATTTTAACATTTTGATACTAATATTAATAATCTTAAATCTTAAATAGTTGTATAGTTTTTAATTAGCCAGGTTAATAGTAATTTAATTGTTTTTTAAAAATATTGTATATATGATATTTTAAAACTTTGTCTGGCTGTACACCGCTCCGAGTCTGCAAGGACAGGGGCGGTATATAAATCTAATAATAAATAAATAAATAAATAAATAAAAGATAAATCCACTTAGCCTCTGAGAATCTAAAATAATATAGTAATATAGTTCTCTCCCTATATATTATTATTGGTATGACACATTTTTTTTCTTTCTTCTATCCTTTAACTGGAACATTGGCATTTCCCAAAAATTAGGGGTTCTTGGTATCTAAACTTGGGTTTTTTTCTTGCAGATTATCCAAATAATCTAGCATTTTGCAGATCATCATCTCTGGACCCACTCTCTTTTCAACCTGAGTTACAAATATTATTTTTTTGATTTTCCACAGTGATTTTTGCTTGTACTCAATAGGAAATTTAGTTTGATTTTCTTATTGTCAATTATTCTCTGTATCAATTTCTCTTGCAAGATTAGGACTGAGGTCCTAATTGATACAGAGGTCCACTATATAGTGGTGACTATATAGTTTTTTCTGTTGATGTAAAGAAACATTAGTTTTAGTTATAGAGCAAATGACCTTTAGTCTTTTTAAAGACCTATATCAATATTTTGCCACTGAAGCAGCAATGACTAAGAGATGATTAATTCTTTTAAGGTCAAAGGGAAGGCTATAATATATTCAAAGACTTTTTCTTTAATTTCTTAAATGACTCATATACTGTAATGTGTTAGGCAATTATTTCTATGCTATCTTTCTGACTTATAAGAATTTCAAATATGAAATCAGATTGCAAAAGGAACATTATAATACAATGCATGTCCTTTATACAAAAAATTGCAATGTAATATTCTTTGACTTAAAAGGATACATGTCGTTCTGCAGAAAAAAGCAATAAAATCAAAGTTCTATCAGTTGGGTGGGTTCCTTTTGCAATCACTTCAACAAAGACTGCTTAAGTATAAATTTCGAACAGACATTCTATGGGTTCATACTTCACAATTAAACTACACTTTTTTAACCCATGGTTTACTGAATAAATTACAAATAGAGAGGTTTGCACATTATGATTTTAAAAATGTGAAGGCAAAATGCATACAGCAGGTTAAACCAAAGCCAACAGGCTACATTAATCAGCAGACTATGTCAGAGCTTAAGATCCCATATTAATTTTTCTTTTTATTAATATAAATATATTAAAAAATACTTTACTCTGATTATTTACATTTGGAAAAGAGAAAAGTAGAGTTCCTGGTTTGTTGTTTTCAGTATATAATATGTTATTCAAACCTGTCAATAGGTGGCTTTTTTCCAAATTGTAGCATAAGTACTAATGAGCATGTTAGTACTTCTGCTTAGTAGAAAAACTATAGTTTTCTGTATTCAAATTAACTTGATTTTAATACTTTGCTCTGTATCAATGTTTACACACTTAATAAAGCTAAAATTGAAACCTGAACTAAACCACATAGAATTATGTCAAATGTATGAGAGCACATTCCTTTTTTATTTTATCACTTTTAGGTACTATGTATGATAAAAAAAATTCATAACACCAAAGACAAATTCCTTGTGTGACAAATTCCTTTCACACCATATACACCAAATAGAAAGTCCTTGTTTGTCCAATTACACTTGAACAATAAAGAATTCTATTCTGTTCTGTCTATTCTGTTCTGTTCTGTTCTGTTCTGTTCTTGTTCTAATTCCAATTCCAATTCCAATTCCAATTCTATTCTAACTTGAGAGATGAAAGATAAAAACCACTACAAATTATATGCATAATATGATTTCTACTCTCATATTTAAAATCATTTTTGGTCTTTGATAAATTACATGGATTTAAAGCATTATCACAATAACCCATCTGTTAATTGAAATGAGGAATATAAAATCTGGCTGAGATTGTTTAACCTTAAAAACTAAACAGACTTTTGATTTGGGCAAGATTCTGTTAGAAATACCAGAATTCTGGACTGGACTATGAATGAGAGTTTTGGAATATTAAAATGGATATTGCTGTGGAGATGTTTGTCTGAATACAATATATCTTCATTCTTATTCAAGTAAAACATGTGATAGCTAATGTTGTGGAGAGCTATTCAAAATGTTAAAAGTAAAAGTGCTACACTCAATTTGCCAGCAAATTTGGAAAACTCAACAGTGGCCACAGGATTGGAAAAGGTCAGTTT
>JANHFP010001920.1:281138-297300 GCA_032468135.1 Calamaria suluensis | reverse complement strand
GCTGGGACAAGTAACGGGAGCTCACCCCATTATGCGGCACTAGGGATTCGAACCGCTGAACTGCCGACCTTCCGATCGACAAGCTTACCCACTGAGCCACCGCATCCCTAAAAGAAC
Organism: Calamaria suluensis; assembly: GCA_032468135.1. Classification (NCBI taxonomy): domain Eukaryota; kingdom Metazoa; phylum Chordata; class Lepidosauria; order Squamata; family Calamariidae; genus Calamaria; species Calamaria suluensis. Next base: position 297,183 of record JANHFP010001920.1, on the reverse strand, counting down.
CAAGCATTCGAATGTTACAATTGCTTGTGAAGCCCCTAGATGGCGCCACTGGCTACAATCATTTCATGCTCAATTAGTTTTATTTTAAAACTGCACCACTTGGGAGAGTTTGATTATTTTTGTGAGCTGTATCCTTTTTGCTCGAGGCTTTACTTTTAACTGAAATGTTCTCTATAAATCTGAGCTATTATGTTAAATACCAAAGACGTTTCTTTTTTCTTTTTTTTCGGGCTCATGTAAGATGAATACTAATAAAAAGGAAAGAAAAATGGAAAGTGGATTTTTAAAAAAAATCAAACATGTTTAGTGATGTTTTCTATTTGACGCTGCTTCATTAGACTGTGAAAAAAATGTGAAAAGGATGAGCTTTGTCTCGTAATTTAGACTATTTTAGCGATTCTCTTTACTGTTTTGGCCGATAATATTTCAAACATGAACATGAACATTTTGGACCCGGCTGTCATTTTTAAGAAAATATACTGTATCAGAGGTCTTCAAACTTGGCAGCTTTAAGACATGTGGACTTCAACTCCCAGAATTCTAATTTTATTTATTTGTTGAGTACATATTAGATTATATATATAATATTATGTATAAGCATGAATTATGTATAAGCATGAATTGAATACATAAAATGAATACAATTAAAGGGAACATTAGGACAGGGATGGTAGACACCATGTGTCAGCAATCCATCAACTCCTTTTCTTCTAATTAATGAACTCGAGTCAGCATTACTCAAAGATTCATCTTCATTAGAAATTAGGTAACTGGTATCGCTAGTTCTATGGCGGAACTAAATTTTCCCGCTTTGTCACCACATATTCAATTCCCTTCCATTTTAAACTCCACCCTTTGGGTGATCACATTCTCCAACCCCACAAGAGGTATCCCTCTGATCACACCCACAACTCCTCCTCTTCTGATGACCAGTGCAATTCCCTTTTGTGTTATTATGTCTTCCCCTTATCTGTCAAAAAAAAAACAACCTTCTCCATCTTCCCACAGCTAGAATTGGCAGCTTGAAACTTCAGGCTAAAATGGTTTCCAAAGCTGAACACTATGTTTTTAATTTTCCTGATTTATTTTTAGAGTTCTATCTCATTTTTCTTGGAGTGAAATTCAAGGTGGCATTCAGATTTGACAACAACCCTGTGTGGTAGATTTGGCTGAAAGACAGAGGAAAAACTTTAAGCTCAAACTTTAATTACCGCAAGCTTCCTAGCCGGGTTTCCCAGCATTAAACCCAGCCACTCTGCCATTTCACCCTTTTTAAAATCCGCAGTTTTAATAAAAAAAGGCATCTCCCTTTTGCGTTCAAGGGACGTAGTGAGCAGGAAAGCACGTTAAATGCTCAAAAGTTCAGTAAGAAGAACCTACACATGTCAGGTGCGCAAGAGGCATATTCTGCGTGTGAGAGGATATTTTCCATTTTTTAAAAAATTCCCTTCGTTTTCCCTTCTTCTGAGTTTATAACCAATGGACCAGAACGTTCCTTCTGGAACATCTCAGCAGCCAAAAAAACAATGGAGGAAACTGGAAAGTTAGAAAGAGGGATTGTTATTCAGCTCTGACTGTCTCTCAAGAGAACTCAGGAGAGGGAAAAGAAAGCTGTTCAATAACTTGCATCTGGCAGAGTGCTGGAGGTCATACAAAGAAATTGGGCTTTCCAGGGGTGAAGCTTCATTTGCTTTCTTGTTATGTTTCCAGTCAGGGGTTCTTGTTATTTTCCAATGCTGAGGGGGAGACGGAGGGAGGGAGAGAGAGAGAGGGAAAGAGAACGAAAGAGATAGAACGAAAGAGAGAGAGAACAAAAGAGAGAGAGAAAGAGAGAGAGAGAGAAAGAGAGAGAGAAAGAGAGAGAGAAAAAGAAAGAAAGAGAAAGAAACACACATACAAACAGAGAGAGAGAGAGACAGAAAGAGAGACAGAGAGAGAGAGAGAAAGAGAGTGATAGAAAGACAAATGCAGTTAGAGCTGGGGATCGGAAGTTGTTGCGTTCTTGCAGTAATCAGAGAGACTCAGAAGAAACGATCAAACATCTTTTATTGCACACAAGAATAGGTCAGATGTGATCAAAACTATGTACATAAGAGCTTATATTTATTTATACATGAGGTTATACTTGAGTTACAATTGAGTATCCAATCAACAACCAATCATCAACCAGCATTTTCTCTGCTCTCGCCTAAAGTGTCACTTTCAATGTATCAGCTTCGCACCTGCCGGTAACTCACCAATCATCACTTTTACTTTTTCCCGCCTCTTATACAATGTAGCGGCAAATGCTTTCACTTGCTTCAAACGGTTACTTTTACCCGAGGCTTTTTCCCGCTTGATTGTGCAGGCTTTCCCGCCAGGCATTTTGCAATTACAATAGTTATGCAGTACATAACAGAAGTAAATACCATCTTTGTGTTTTCAACACAAAAGACAGATTCTTCCATTTTGGATAACGTGGCTACAAGTCCTGAACTGTTTTTGAGTTTTCCCCCAAGCTGTTGTTTATTCCTTTTGTAATAGGGCTTAACAAGACGGTGTTTTATTTTTTTTAATTTTTTTTACGGCTGACAGCCAAGTCTGTTTGATATCAGACACAAAACATTCTTACAAACACTCCTCCTAACGCCCAACAGTAAAATCAGAATACTAAATTAAGTAAACAATATTGAAGTTTCTTCTTCTACACTCCTAATTAGACTTCCTAATGATAAACGTGATCCTGCCTACTTGCCTAGAATGTTTATATCCTAAAGCCCTGGCTCTCTCTACAACATAAATCCTAAACCTAGGATTAACAATTATTGTTGGTTTGTTGTTGTTTTTTGTTTTTTTTTTTTAAAAAAGTAAACATCACATAATATATTAAGTGTGGGTTCCTACAACATGCTGAATTACAAATAACTGAATCCTACTTCAATGTACGTAGAACAGAAGGTTAGGAGAACATAACTCCTGGGTCTCCAAGTCAGAATTGATGATTCAGGATCTCGTGTTGAGGATTCGGATCGTCATTGAGAAAATTACAGGAATACACCTAGTCCTCGACTTGCAGCCATTCATTTAGGGGCTGTTCGAAATGACAACGGCGCTGAAAAAAGTGACTTACGAGCGTTCCTTGTAACAGAATGGAGCCGAGTGTTTACTGGCCGGATGCCCTTCCTGTCGCCAATGCGGAGCTTTCCCCCCAGCAGAGATATATTCTCAGTGCGCCCAGAGATAGAAATATCTGCCTTTACTTAGGATTGAATTCACAAGGCACACAATACTTAATTATCCATATTTTAACTGCAGCAAGATTAACCCTAGCACAAGACTGGAAACTTCTGAACACACCATCAAACATGAAAGTGATACAGAAGATATATCAAAACGCGGAACTAGACAAATTAACTATGAGACTAAGAGGCAAACAAGACTCGGAGTTCTATAAAATATGGAAGAAATGGTACAACTGGGTAAATCTAAAACTAGGAAAGGAAAGGAAAATGGGTAAATTCAATGTATATAAGGAAATTAGATAAAATGTGACTACATATTAATCAGTTAATTCCAAGAGTAAGGGTTTATATTGCCATTATATTATTAAAATAAATAGAAAGCCAATAAGAACATCTTTTTAGGGTTATATATTTTATAGGTATGTATATTTTTGTTTATTTTTATTTTTTATTTTTTTAGGTGTTAAATGTATGTATACAGTCCATTTTTTCTTTGTCTTTTTTAATTGAAAACTTCAATAAAGACTATTAAAAAAAAGAAATTCACAATCTCTTGATCTTTTGCCTAGTGCAGGGGTGTCAAACTTGCATCATCATGGTGGTGTCACATGACATATTGCGGCTTTTCCCCCCTTCACTAAACCAGGTGTGGCCAGCATGTAACTCATCCAGTCTGTGGACTGTAAATTTGACAGCCCTGGCTTAGTACCTTAACTACTAGACCAGACTGATTCTCAGTCATCATAAAAGTTATGATCTTTAAGGCTATATGTTTTGCCTACACTATGCCTCTACCATACTAATACAATACAGTAACCCTTATGGAAAGTTTGCATTAAGTTCAACACTGCTCTAAATTCTGGTTTGTTAGAACCAAAGTTAGTTGACTATAGGCATCTACTTCTTTAATACCACAAGCTGTGTACCATTTAGATACAAAATACAGCATTGCTTTTTGGCTGCTAGTCAGAATACAAATGTGTATCAGTTTGGCAATGTTTCCACCTTCATAGGCAAGAGTAAAAGCTGCCTTAATTCTAGAATTTAGCTTCAGCAACAGGAGAACATTTGCAAATCATTCTATTAAAGGGTATGTTCAGAAAGAGACGTAAATAGAGACTGGAATGTCATTACTGAGGTTCTCATGGTTAATGTCAGCAGAATAGCCCCTATATGGAACGACTGCCTCCTTATGTACAGTTTATCTGAGGACAACTAGCAATCTCCATTCCCTAAGGAAGGCCTAATTACTAACTCTATTACAGAATTTCTAAAGGGTTTGATAAAAACAAATGCAAAGTTTGAATTATGGTTTAGGCAGCACAAAACCTGACTATGCATGGAAAAAACAAAGGAACAACAAACTCTAAATTTATTAAAAATAAGTTTAATTATTTCCTAAATGTTGGCCATGTATCCATCTAGTCACCAGGAGATAACTTTCTCATGAGAGACACCTTACTGTTTTATCTCAAGCGACACAGACTACTTCCACAATTTAAGGGACTTAATTCAGATTGTAAAACCAGCACTGTACTGCATCATTTGAACGTGATGTATAAAGGATTGTATTGGTGTGTCAGACTGATCAGAAATTTCATGTACTATACAAAGGAAAAAACCCTGTATTTTGAGGAAAAAACCAAAGTAAATCAGCAATATGCTATGTACACCTACCATAAATACAATAATAATTTTGCAGATTGAAGTTCAGGCATGTTACAAATGAACAATCTCTCATTATTTCAGCATTACAATTAGCAGCAGAGATCTGTTTTGGGAATAATATGCATTCTACTTATGCAAGACAGCTAAGCATTTCCTCAATGCCATGGTGATGATGAAGCACTCCCCATCCCAATGATAAAGCAAAATGATTTTCCTTGTCAAGGTGCATGCTGCACTGAGGTCACACCCAGCTGTCCCTTCAACAGGAGAGTTGAATTTATGGTGTGCATGTACACAGCTTCTTCTAAATACTTGAACAACTGTCTGAAAAGTTAGAAAAGGCATGATGCAAAGTTACCTCATATCGCTGAGCTTCTGCAATTTTTTTTTTTATAAAACACTCAAGGTGGCAAATACTCCTTTCTCATGTTGCCTCAGCAATTTAGAAATGTCCATTTGAACCTTAAACAGCCCTATTATATGTATTTTGAAAATGATGGGAAATATTGATTTTAAGTTCATGATTTAATATACCATGTGAACATTGACAAATATAGACACTCAATAAACCATAATTAAATAAACAATAGCTTAACATAAAAAAAAATTACTACCCACACTACTGTGGGCGTGGCTTGGTGGGCATGGCAGGTGAAGGATACTGTAAAATCTGTATTCCTACTCCACTCCAGGGGAAGGTTACTGCAAAATCCCCATTTCCTCCAGATCAGCTGGGACTTGGGAGGCAGAGAATAGATGGAGGCGGGGCCAGTCAAAATTTTTATTGCTAGTTCTCTGCACTACTCAATATTTCCACTACTGGTTCTCCAGAACTGGACAGAACCTGCTGAAACCCACCTCTGCTTAACATGGTGTGGACACCAAAGCTACCATATCAGGGCTGCAAAATTCTGAAGCAAAGCACTTGAATTCTAATTCTTTGCTGCCATTTAGTGGTTATATGGATTTTCATGGACACAATAATTGGGGCAAATATATGCCAGAATTCTAACTTAAGAAATGTATTTTTCATTTTTGTACAATGCCTATAGTCCTTAGAGTGCTTTACCCACAATTGTTTTAAAGAACTTTCACTCTTCTAGACAAATAGCTCTTCAAAGCTTCATTCTGTCTCTGACAAGAAGGATAATGTCTTGTTTTCTTTAATACTGTACGATTGGAAACAAAATTAAAGGTAATATGTTGCCGAGCAACATTGAGAAACAAACATTTTATTCTTTTCTTATAGTTCATCAAGTTGCACACTGTATGGAAGTAAACCAACCCTACTGCAAAGATAAATTAATTGTCCCTCTGAGAACGTGCTTTAAGTTTGACTATTGGAATCAAGCCAGTCCTTTTCAAAGCCACCTGAGATCCATTAATTCCTTATGGAGCAGTAGACCCAGCAAGCTACCTCAGTTTACCCTCCATGGGTAAAACTAATCTGCTTGCTGAGAAAGATTTCATGGCTTTCCTCTTTTTAGTCATCTTTATTAACTATTACCATATGTGGGCTATTTTATTACTGAAGCTACTGGGATCCAAAGTACATTAGCAGATCAGAAGCTCTGCATAAAGTGATGCAAATACTTCAAGATGACTTGAAGGCATAGATTATTATCAGGTACTTGAATCTAAGATCATTCTACATTCAGTAAGGGACGTATTTATATTTGCAATAAATCCTGTGTATATATTTTGCTACACGGAGGCTTGCTTACAGGCTCAATAATTTGCCATCATTCCCATTAAAGAGAGTACATTATGTATGTTTTGTTTTGCAAAAAACATTTAAATGATGTGTGTGCAAACACCCGGAATTTTTTTTCAAGTTTGATAGTTCATTCTTTACAGCCAAGTAGCCTATCCCAGGACCTTAGGAAGGACTTGATAGGTGAATAAAAATGCCAAATCTAGTCTAAACAGCTGGCTCATTGTGTAACGAAATACAGATTATTAAATTTATATACCACCCAACTCTCATCATTGGGGTCTGACAAAACTATGCAAAAGATTAAACTATGGATTTAGCTTCATAAAAGTAGTAAAGATGAAGGACTGATAACAACAGTTCAGTTCTTATCTACTTAAAGAGATCAACTTTTTTTCCTAAAATAATAATATACTCCCCAAACTTACTGTCTTCCCATGAGTGGTTCTGAGTAAAGGTATGGCTATATCTCTTTCCAAGATTATCTGCCACTGTGTCAAGAGTATAATATAATATGAGGTGCACATTTTATTCAACGGTGTATTGTACCAGACTATATTAATATTTCTCCTCCTTGTTAATCACTTAGGCTACTTTATGGGAGAAAATATGTTATCTTTATTAGAAAAAAACAAGACGAGGTCTCTATGGTCATGTGGCCGGCATGACTAAACACCAAAGGCACATGGAACGCTGTTACATTCCCACCAAAGGTGGACCCTATTTTTTCTACTTGCATTTTTACGTGCTTTCAAAACTGCTTGTTTGGCAGAAGCTGGGACAAGTAACAGGAGCTCACCCCATTACACGGCACTAAGGATTTGAACCGCTGAACTGCTGACCTTCCGATCGACAAGCTCAGCTGTCTTAGCCACTGAGCAACTGTGTCCCTTATGATCTATTAACAAACCACAATGGTCACTTTCATACATAATCCACAAATAAACATAATGTAATGGAAGTAATAAAAAATGATAGTCACTTGTCCACATTTTTTTCACTGTGATTTTTTCTTCTTCAAGATGTCAGATTTTGGGAGATTGCCTGGACAAGTTCCTGACAAGGTTTTCATAAGTGGCTTGCCATTTCCTTCTTCCTAGAGTTGAAAGAAAGTGATTGGTCCAAGGTGGTTTTGTGCCTAAAGTGGGATTAGAACTCACTGTCTTCCCAGTTTCTAGTCTGATACTTTAACCATTTCAGCATTAGGCCAGACTATAGCAGACTATTTTGTAAACAGACACTTGATTCAATAGTGCAAAAATGATGACAAGTTGCAGTCTTTTCTTCTCATTTGTACCCCTGGGGGCAATTTGTTCCAATTAGTGCCTCAGCAAGCAATCATTGCTATACAGAACTCTGCTTGTATTCCTTCCTGAGCCATCTGACTCAAAATAATACAATCCCATGAGTACTGGATCATGTACAGCAGTCTGTATCCTTTCAACAAAGATCTATTGTTAAGGTTTATTTTCTGTTGTTTTATAAATAAAGCCTTTTTTTTAAGATTCAGAAACATTTGACTTTTTCCAACAATGCTTGTGATATTTTAAAGACAGCCTTTGTCATGACGAAATAAGAATCTGTATGACAGAGTCAGTTCTATTCACTTCAGTTGAAATAACCACCAAGTGTGTTCTATGACATATTCTCCCAAGAAGAAAATAATTTCCAGTGTATTTTGTTCTCATCAGTTTATTATGTAAAATGCTCTATTTTGCAATTGTTTTGCCAATGTTATATTTCTTCTCAATTTTAGCAAGCATCACTTCTTTACTTTTACTTGTACCATCCAGATAGATATTCATTCATTTGCTTGCTAGCGGCATATTCTGTCCAGAAGCAAAAAGCACTTTTAAACCCATAACAAGAGACAAATAATGTTAAGGAAAACAATTGATTCAAAATCATCAGTAGGCTTCCACACCTGAAATGTGAATGTAAAACTAGATTTAAAATTGCTGGGAACTGCAGGCCTTGTCTATACATTATGCTGTATCTATTAAATAAGTGTTTTAAATGTTAGCTTATTAAATCAGGTTAATCAAGGCACTGTAGTTTGAAAACCATGTTATATGGGTTACCCTGAAATGGGAACTCAGCCAACTGTGGTTTATTTAATAATCCATGGTCAAGTAAACAATTATTTAGCAGAATGCATGAATTAGGCCATAATCAACTCATATCTAGAGTGTAAAAAAATTAAGAAGGCTACTTTACATCCAGAATGACAGCAACTATGATTTCTTCAAGCCTACCCATGGTGTAGTTGACTAAGGTCAAATAGGTCTTCAGTCTTAATTTGCCAATATGCAATGAAAAAAAGACAGTATAAGAATATTCATTAAGAACTTGCCCTCTATTACATTTTTAATAAAGCTGTAACATTGAGCAGAATCTGCTTATTTGGAGAAGGGGAAGAGTAACTTCTGAATATAAAACTTTAATAAAGTTTGAAGTGAAAAATTAATCCTACTTTTTTAAGTATTTCATTTTGCTGACAGCATACAACCATTTAAGTCAGTTCCAATGAGATTTATTGCATCAGTAATCACTATTATGACTTCCATACATCTTCCCCCCCATGCAAATAGTCAAAGAAACAGAACCACAGAAACATTAAGTTTCTCTCTTTTAACATCTGAAATGAAATATAGCAATAGGATTTAATTTCATAATGTGTCATCTATCATTTTTCCTGTTCCTTCTGTCACTCTCCAAAGTTTTCACTCCAATTATATAATAATACAAAAGTCCAGACCAGGATAATATTCTGTACAGAAGCAGTGTTGTAACTTTGTAACATTATATTGTAAGCAGAAAGCCAGCTTAATGTAATGGTTAAGGCAGGCATGTCCAAAGACTGGCCTGGGGTCAATTGCGGCTCGTTCAAATTTTGAGCGGCCTGCAACCTCTTCTCCCTGCCAGCTCAGCCTGTCACTCATCCCCACCAGCTGGCGTTTTTCCCTTCACCGCACAGGAGTTCCCGCAGCTGTCCCCTGCTGCCTCCTGCTCCACAGCCACCCCACTCTGCAGAGCATCTCAGCCATATTCACCAGAAGAGGGCAGTAGACCTGAGTCAGCAGTCTTGCCGCATGACCCCTGTGAGCTTGTGTGCCCATTTCCCAAATGGCGACTGTAACAAAAAAAAAAGGAAAGTTGACAGCAAGGACCGCCGCTACCAGGACAAGTGGAAATTGGAGTATTTTTTCACTGAAATATAAAACAACTGTGTCTGCCTAATTTCAATATTAAGAGGCAATACCAGACGAAACATGCTAACTATAACAAGCTAACTGGGAACGAACGCAGCAAAAAATGGAAGGAACTGGAAGTTGCTTTAACAGCACAGCAACACTTTTTCACAAGAGCCAATAATGTTAATGGTTCAAAGAACGTCAGCCTGAATGGTCATCCCCCACACATTTTCACCTCACCAAATCTGGCCCTCCTTGCAAAAAGTTTGGACACTCCTGGGTTAAGGCATGAAGCTAGAAACTGAGAGACCATTAGTTCCGCCTTAGGCAGATTGACAGACTGCAAGTTCTAGTCCTGCCTTGAACACTGGGTGATCCTGGGACAGTCACTTTCTTCCATCATAGGAAGGAGAAAATGGCAACCACTTCTGAAAAACCTTGCCAAGAAAACTGCAGGGATTTGCCCAGGCAGTCTCCATGAATTAGATACAATTGAATCAGAGGTGGGTTTCAGCAGGTTCTGACCAGTTCTGAAGAACCAGTAGTGAAAATTTTGAAATTTTAGTTCGGAGATCTGGTAAATACCACTTCTGTCTGGTCCCACCCCATCTATTTTCTGCCTCCTGAGTCCCAGCTGATTGAGAGGAAATGGATTCTGCAGTAACCTTCCTCTGGAGTGGGGAGGGAATGGAGATTTTACAGTATCCTTTCCCTACAGAATCCTTCCCCTGCCATGTCCATCAAGCCACACCCATAGAACCAGTAGTTAAAAAAATTCAATCTCACCACTGAATTGAACTGAAGAAAAAAAATATTTAAAAAAAGCTGTTACTTCTTTAAGGGGAAGAAAGCAGTGGTAAGTTGCTACCAGTTCACACTGGATCGGACAAACCAGTAGCAGCTGTGGTGATAGTCTCTGCCTACCCACCCAGACACTTCTGTGCATACACAGAAGCGTTGTGTACACATGAGTGCATGAGCACCCACAAGGAAACTAGTAGCGATGGGTTTTCAAACCCGCCCCTGGAAGAAACTGAATTTAGATGCAGACAGTAAATACCATAAATATTTTGTTTTACTTCTACAGAAAAATATCCCATTCTTGGAGACATATCTGGATATACAAGATTCACAAAAATTAGAGAAATATATTACCAAATTATATCAAAATGTTTACCATACAGTGAAGATAATTCCATATAACGTGAATGTGGTGGAAAATTGACATTATTTTGGCTAAAAGTTCTTGGGACATAATAATTTAGCTCACCTTATGTTTATGAATTATATTTTTGTGTTGTCCCACTGTAATGCCTGGAAACTGTATCTTAAGTGGTTACATGCATCATTGCCAATTTGTGTTACATGTTAATATTAAAATACTTTGTTTTAAGATGCTGGAGATCTTAAAAAAAAAGTTCATATTCTAGTTTCCATTCTCTGGCTCTTGGGATTTAGATAAATATTGTCTCTGTGTGTAGAAGCCACTGGAAATTGACCATATAAAAAATTTAGATCAATACTTTCATGCATTGCAACAAGAAGAGATCAGCAACAGACATTTTTTTCAACTGGGCCTCTTCTAACTTGGTGCTAGGCCTGACAGTAATCACATAGTTTTCATTTATTTACATTCCAACCACTCTCAGTGCCTAGAAGTATTATCTGCTGACCAAAAGTAACTCATGAAGCTTCTATATACACTGGCTATGTATTATGATACTGGGTTACATAAACAGCTTGGAGCTCAAAAGAACTCACCTTCACACAAAGGATAGGATTTACATATATAGATGAGATATTGCTCTATTGCATTTAGTGGAGTTTATTGAGACATATTCTCAACTTTTTCTGTTTAAAATGTGTGGTATTTACCAAATGTAGGCACTGCCCACAGTGGTGGGATTCAAATTTTTTTACTACTGGTTCTGTGGGCGTGGCTTGGTGGGCATGGCAGGGGAAGGATACTGTAAAATCTCCATTCCCTTCCCACTCCAGGGGAAGGTTACTGAAAAATCCCCATTTCCTCATGATCAGCTGGGATTTCCTCTACTGGTTCTCTAGAACTGGTCAGAACCTGCTGAATACCACCTCTGACTGCCCATCGTATTATCCAAGTAAGTGGCTTATAAATAATATACCTTGAAACATGCTGAAATTAAAATTCTACAGAAAATGATTTAAAATAATGGTAGCTATTAATTTAGTTGTTTTAATTAAAAAGTCTTGCTTCACTGTGAAACTAATTTTGCTTACAGACTATGCTGATTCTGTTTAGAATTATATGGAGATAATAATTAAGAGCAAATTATGAATTAATATGCTGTTTCTGGAATTACTATTTCTGCTTATAAAGCCAAGGCTAAAGAAATCCAATGTTTTACCCTATGTCCAAAACTTTATTCCACAACTTATATGACTTTTAAAAGTTTACTTTATTGGCTATTTCCAGGTGATATTTTTAAAAGATTTGTCTCATGCATGTATATGTATTTGTTGTCTAAAGTATAAACAAGATAGTTTACTTTCAGCTTTTGTAACAAGGATATTTTTGTTAGCTGTAATCTGTAGAATTGGTCAAGGTATCCAATGGAATATGGCTAGGTAGAATAGAAGAGTGGATCTTGTTTACTCAATAGTATGATGAATGAAGCCTGACATAATATCTAAAATTCTTTCCTTCTTTATACAATGAAATATAATGTCTTTCTATGAGCCCTTTGAGATACAGTAGGCCCAGTTAGGAAACTAACTCTACAACTTTGACTGGAAATATATTTATTGATACAGGCTATAGTAATAGAATTTTGAAAGCTTAATTGCATTTTCTCCTCTTTTCTGCTTATACCTCAGGAAGTTAAGAGGGTCAGTCTGAAGTTTTTCCTAATGTTTTCTTTGTTTCTGGGACTTAAAGTATGTTTTTGTAACCATCTCTACATAGTTTCTCCAAATAAATCTTTGTGTCTCTATACACAGAAAGCAAGACTTTTTATTCTCTAAGTTTGCTCCCTACATTTTATGGTATAATTCAATCATGAAAAATATATTTAGTATCAAACTCTTTTTATCTGTCACACTCAGTACTGAATATTTTGCCCTGTAAAGCTTACTTTGCAAATCAGAATCTGTAGTTTGGAAAACAGTTTTACTTTTAAAACTGTTTTATTTTTTACTTTTTTTAGTCAAAAAAATGAGGATTACATTTTATTGTGTGATTGTGGTACATCCTACATCAAATTCTACAATGCATCCTGACAGTGCCTTTTTCCAGTAGCAATCCTCTATCTTTTATATATCTATATCCATCCATCCATCTATCCATCTATCATTTATAAATTTAATAAATTATTATTATTATTATTTACTTTTGAAACATTTATCCCCAAAGGATAAAATGGCAGTGTAGGTGCTCATGAAGGTGACTAAATGTATTTTTTTCTGTCTGAAGCAAAGAACAGAATATCATTCCTTCCCATATTAACCAAGTAGACCAAAAATGAATGTTTTCTTTTTAATTGTCTGATTTAGGGAGGTCAGGAAAAGTTGCATAGCATAGTTCTCTAGTGCTGCCAATATCTACCACACAACATATTTTTGAATGAGGCTCCCACCCAATTTGTAATGTACAGCCAACTGTTTTCAGTGTCTTTTGATTAACTTGATTTATAATCTGCCAAACTGTAAAGCAACTCAGGATAACATACAAAAAATTAAAAGCACACCATAAAACCAAGCCAACCCCCTCCAAAAATAATCTTAATGTTTTTTAAATCCCAAGACACCACTTTGGGGAAACAATTAATTAACATTCCTGTTAAGTATTGATAAATTGCCTTACCACAGAGACTGCAAAAAACTCAGGTTTTTAAAGCTTTCCTAAAAGATTGGAATTCCATTCCAGAAAGCAGAAGTGATCCCAGAATCCCAGAAAGGCATAATTGATTCATAAAAATTGAGTTATGCAAAGGTCCTCTTGCCCATAAGCTGCCACTTGCTCATTAAACAACAGCAGCAAGTTCAGAAGGACTTTCAATACACCTTGGGGAAGTACAATCTCATCAAAAACTGAAATTTGAAGCTCACCAGAAACAGAGAGTCCTTGAATCCATAACCTCTAATTCGTGCTAAGATTGTACTAGCCCCTACCTCTCACTCCATCCAGATCCTAACAATTTCCTGAATACCATAACTTTGTTGGTCAAAGATCAAGATATATGACTGAATATTATCCCTAAATCGATATTTCTGCCCCTACAGTTGATATAAGCTGCACAGCACAACTTTGTGGAGGCATTGAAGTCTGAAAAACCCTGCAAAGCAAAGGCCTCAAATTGAGCCACTGATCATGGAGAAAAAAACCTGCAATCTAATTCATCCAACTTCCAGCCTTCAAGAGAGTTAAGGATACAATGACTGATTATGTCAAAATCCATAAGAGATCAAGAAGGTCCATTGGAAAGAAAGTGTCTGCCAATATTATATTATAGAGTTGCCATATCAAAAAGATGTACAGCATATAAATTTGATAAATTTCATGTTTATTTTGCTTTTGTTTGCATTTCATAGAAAAAAACAGGGTAGCTATAGGCTGAAGTTTTCAGTTAAGTGTGGAATTCAATTTTTTTTTAGAGTTTTATAATAATTTATGCAGATCAATAGAACGAAGTTGCTGGGAAGAGAGCAGACATAATATTCTATGGAGCTGGTAATATCTGAGTCAAAAATAAAATCAGGAAAATCTGATAACTAATTAGGTCCATTGGTTTGTAGAGCTTCATTTTCTCCTGAATCTTTTGCAAAGCAGAAAGCAGCTAAATTTGGCAAAATGCAGCCATTGTCTGGTTGACAGCTAGGAAGAACTCCAGATCCGTGGCTGTGGAGTGAGCTCCTATAAACATACTCACTTCAAGCACAGGAACAAATGGAAAGCTACATTTAGCAAATTTCTAGTTTTATTCCAGAAACACTGTTTTCCTTCCTTACATGTATTCAAAAATCTTGATTTTTAATGGGAAAAGGTACTGTGCACCTAGTTAAAAAGTCTGCATTTTACAAGCAAACATATGTACTGGGGGGAATCTTTTTTTAAATTACAAACAAGAATCAAAATGTTTGCTTTTCATGATCTTGAAAGAATATGTAAACTTTCTGGTTCCCTAACTAGGCCTCCCATTAATATATATGCCATTTAACAGGATGTTTGTTACAAAGCTATCAGGTGGGAAGGAATTGTATAAATAAAAAAATAGCAAATGTTAGTTGATTCTTAGAAAATCCCATTAGCCTTATTTTAAAATACACTGCTAAAATAGGAAATGACATAATGATAGGAGATAATTCACTGAAAATGCTAACCTGATGGGCAGGAGTACATTGAAGGCTTATCTGTGGAATGCCATCAGGGATTAAGTTCTGGAGGCAAATACCAAGTGGGAGAGAAAAAGAAGACTTATTGTTAAATATGAATGTAAAACAGCTGCTTCTATAATGAGTCTTTTGGAATATTGTGAGCATATTTCTGTGCAAGCAGGTTGCCTGGAAGACAGAAACAAAATATTTGGGATCATAGGTTACCCAAGATTATCACATTTCTAAGAATGCTAAGAACATGAAGACTTTATTATCCAAAGTGAATTAAATCCACCTGCCTTTGAACAATTAATGAAGCTGACTGGCTCTCTTGTAGAACTTTTTTTTTTGCAACATGATGAATTATATTGAAGATTCCCATCTTAAAGACCTCCTAAAATTAAAATCCTAATTTAGCATTGAGTGGCATTTTAAGGCTTTGAATCAGAACAGAATCATAATGTTCAGAATTTTGTAGCTTGTTTCTAGACATAAAAAGGATGAAAGGATATATCCATGTACAATAGAAATATGTTATGATGTTGACACATATTTTGCAAATGAAAAATTCTCCATCCAGTGCATTGGGATCCATTGAAACAGAGTTCCTATAAACTCTGCTAGCTGGAAATAATGAAAATGTTAGTCTACACTGGAACAGCACCAAGTAGAATGGTTTGATAAGTTACTCCACATACTCCACGTGACTTTCCTCTCCTTGAAAATTCTTTATCAGATACTAAGGAAAGTACTTTTGTCTTTAGAGTAATATACCACAACCGAAATCCTAAATCCTAAATAGGCTTCAGCCCTATTGATTAGTCTACTCCCAACTTGAGATCCATCTCTCTCTCTCTCTCTCTCTCTCTCTCTCTCCCTCCCTCCCTCCCTCCCTCCCT